>VZTO01005427.1:154802-165051 GCA_013400615.1 Syrrhaptes paradoxus | reverse complement strand
TCCCCTTTAGCATATTTTTTTCTCAGTATCCAGCTGGGAAAAAAGAGAAATTAGGTGGATCCAGATGGCTTTCACTTTTAAATCTTTATTCAAAAAACTCCAGTCTGTCAGGTATGAATTAAGAGGCTGTAGTATAGCCTCTCCCCTCATTTTTAATGAACCTAGTGTGACATGTCCTGTAAGTGGAGACGCAATAATGGAAATAAAAATTTGCTTTACGACTCAGTAAGGGAAGAGAGATGACTGTACAGCTCAGAACCACTCCATCTTCTCCCTGGAAGGCCCTAAAACAGACCGTGTATAACGAGTGAAAGTGCTGCTATTTCCATTTGGGATGTTTGTGCGTGAGCTCTGTCTGCTGTGCTGAGAATACCCTCTGCACCTGGGATGGGATGGATTTACTACACTTGCCTGGAGCCAGGGTTTCACGTGCTGGATGAAATTGTACATTTATTTATTTATTTATTTTTTAATGGATGCACATGAGCTGCATGTGTGGAGTTTGTACTGACCACAATGTCCGAAAATTTGGATGTTCCAAAAGTCTTGCCCGAATTGCCAGCTCTCTCTTCTTGCACTTGGACAAAATTTGCAGACAGAAAATAGGATCTCTGTGGGGAAACTCGAGGGGGGGAACCTAAAACTGGAGTGATGATCAGTGGACTTGGGCAGGGTGGAAATTTTTGTCTAGTTTTGGTCTGTGTAAAGATAGGTTTTGAAGTGACATATTGCACTTGATTTGTTAAATCTTTTTGAGTGCTGCAAAATGAGAATGTTGCTTTGAAAAGGAAGATATTTTTATTTTTTAAAAGCAGGGATTTCTTTCCAAAACTGAACCTAGTCTGTAACTAGTTCTGGTGGCCTCCAAACATTATGGCCAAATGAATGTGATATTCATTAATTTTTTTTTTATCCTGCAACTGTTTTGAATTTCATTTTTTCCATCTGATAGCTGAGGACAAAGCACAGGATATTCCTCTTTTCAAAACTGCTTTAAAATCCACTTTAAAAGATCCTGGGCAAGAGCTGTCCACTGTTGTTTGGTGCAAGGAGGGGTTCTACAGGGGAGCTGCTGGCTAGGAAAATTCGATTGCAATTTGTGTTAAGTTTCTGTTTCCAGGTAACTTGCAGAGTGTTGATAGATGACTAACAGATCTTTTGTAATAATAAATAAAATGTCCAGATGGGAATTATGTCAACATTGTGCTAGCAGCAGCCGGCTGTAACCACCTGTAATCCCTCCTATAGATGCATGCGTTGCCATTATTAATAAGTCTTGGCCAGACGTACTGGCCAGCTCTCCTGATTCCTCTTGGCCATTTAACTGCAGGAATCAGAGTTTGGCTTTTGCCCGTGTCTTCAGCTAATCCGCTGCCGGGCTGTTTCAGCTCAGGTTATTCAGAGATCTGCTTTTTCACGCTGAAGCTTTTTAGGTGGAGTTTGAGTCTGAATGATGTGTCCTTCCATGTTCTGGCTGAGAGATGTTCCCCAACTCCATCCCCCCATGCTGTGGGTACGCTGCAAAAGTTATCTGCAGCCACAGGGATACGGACATGCTACGGGGGTGATCTCCCATCCCGACAAGTTGGCAGGGACCAGTTTTCCCTGCATGGCTGCTGGATCTCCTGTAGCATGTGTAGGGTGTTACCAAATTTCTGTATCAACAGGAGTATAAGCGGCCAGACATAAAGGGATGAATCTACTCTCTTGCCTATAACTAGAGATGCTACAAAGGGGTAAGTTTGACATCCAGACTGCAATTTATGGCTGACCATCTCCTTTTGTGGCAGTGCTGGTGCCCTGTGTCCCCGTTGAGCGTCCATCAAGTTGTCTCTGCTCTCTGTGGGACAGAGAGATTTTATTCCCCATCTGGTTGTGTTCCCTTTCCCCAGCACACCCAGGCTTTGCACAAGCATTCCCCAACCTAGCATGTGGCTCTTCTTAGAGCACCGGGACCCCAACGTGATGGTTAATCCTTCCCCATGGAGGTCAGCAGTGCTGCTGGCTGCACTCAGGGACCCCCAGGTGTCCCCCCAGGCAAACCTTCCCCAGGGAAGGAAATGTGCCGGGGAGTCAGCCTGAGGCTTGGGAGAGCTAAAGATAAACGTGCAAAAGTTCACAGCAGAAAAAGGGCTCCTTGCGTGACTAAGGGCTATCTGCTGCCTGTAGATTTCTACCATGATAAATGGAGGGTGGGCTAATCTGGGGCAGAGGTGGAGGAGGAGACAAGAGGGAATGTCGGAACGGGAGCCGGGACCATGACATCATTGTGTTTTTTACCTTGTGTTGGCTAAAGCATGTGGCTATGTTTATCTGAATCACAGCCTATGTAATTTGAGCTCAGTTTTAGGGATTTAGCATGTTTTGGAAGCCACATATTAAAAATACAATTTATCCATGTAATATTTTCCTATTTTTGTGGGACTCAGGCAAAAATGTCAGTTCAGGAGCTTTTTGTGGAGGGAATAATTCAAATTAATATAACTATCTGTAAACCTTGGTGGAAAGTCCTTTTTGTCAGCAATGCAAAAATACCAGCTAAGAGAGTTCACTCTGACACTTTTTAAGTGCCAGACCTGCATGGATCCCCAGGAATTTTAATCTCCCGTTTGATTCAGCAGGGATTTTGTGAGCCTACAAGACTGTGCACTCTACTCGAGGACACGCTACTTGGGATGCACGTTGGGGTGTCAGCTGCTTCCCGTGCCGTAGCACGTCTGTGTTTCAGGTTGGGTAGAGATGGTCAAGGAGATGACAACGGGGTGTTGAGTTTGGCCTTGGCTGGGAAACGCTTCTGGGGAGCGCTGTGACCTGTGCAGCACCGGACGCGCTGCTGCATGAGGGACAACTTCTGCTCTTGGTTGCAAAGACATTTTGGCTGGTTTCCGAAACATGAACATCTGATCTAACTGTGGCTTATTGTCTTTAATGGAATTTATTTGTATAATTTTTACGATGGTGTAAGTGAGAGCAGAATTTGGCCAGTAGCCACTGTAATGCTGCATTGGCAGGCAGGGTGAGTGAAATGTGCGGAATCAAACCCATCGCAGAGTGGTTTCAGGTTTTGTGATACCCAAACCCACGGTTACAGGTCCAGGTTTCTCATTTTCTGAGATCGCTGGAAGGGAGCCATCCATCCCCGCTATGGACTCAGCCACGTGTAGAAATAGAGTCTGGGGCCTTATTCCCAGTTCTTGTTGCTCTCATACCAACTGTTTCTCCATCCTGAGCTATGCACGCTGTGTTGATAAGATACACCGCATTGTCAAGTGCTTCTTGATGAGACACATGCTTAGTCTATCCGGGATGATAAAGACCAAATGAGAAGGAAAGGGCAAAGCTGTCGTTCCTGTGCAGAAAGTCAGCGCGTGACCTCTGGCTCGTGGTGACACGTTCTGGCTCCTGTAGCAAGTTTGGGCTTTCAGAAGAACATTAGCTACAGTCTTTGTCAAGAAAGTTTTTCTCCCTGGTGCCATCCACCTCAATTTCCCCTTTCAAATACAGGTCAAAGAGGTTTAAAGGTGTGATGAAGTATGAAGCTGTACTTGAAGCTGTAGTAGGAAGGAAGCTGTGTGTGTATACAGTGAGCAAGTGACAGTGGAGAGGAAGGTGGGGACCTGACCATGCACATAATTTCCTAATGATTTCTGTTACTGTTTATGTTTAATTTCATTGCCAGTGCAGTCTCGGTAGCATTGTCTCTCCTCTCTTCTTGTCCCTGGCAGTGGCCTGCACCAGACGCTGTGGAGGGAGGCACAGAGAGCAGATGTGTGGGGTGTGATCCCTCCCCTCCCATACTTTACTGCAGGTCCTTTTGGATTTCTTATGCCTCAAAGACTGGCTTAAACCCTGAATATGACCTTTAATATGCATTCAAAAGATGTTTAATCATTACCCATAACTCCGCTTCATCTTATTATCTGTATGAATACCCAGTATACATAGATGCACTGCCATCAGGTTGGATGTATATTTAGTTAGCTCATGCTTTATATTTGATCTGATGAGTTTCAATCCAGCAGATGCTTTTAGCTGCTCGGTGTTGTTGACTTGAATGTGGTCTCCCTCTCTTACTGCAAATACAGTGTGTTTATACTCACTGAACCTCTTGTAATGCCCGTGCGCATGTACAACACGGGTGTGCTTTTCGGGTTCGCGGCACGTGGAGAACGAGGGGAGGCACCTATAGGAGTGGGCCTTGGCTGTTTTTAACTGGTAGCCTTGCACTTGGAAGAGATTTCCTTTATTTGGCAGTGTCTGCTCTTTCGTACTGTTCCAATTTGTTTTCAACACAGCCTGAATCTAATTGAATAGGCTCTTTTATTTCTATGTAAAAAAAAAAAGCCTGGTTTACATGCCTCCTGAGGATTAGACAGTGAATTAAAAGCAAGTGGTTTTAAAGAATCACAAATAATGCTTTAACCTCCCTCCCCACTGAAACCAATGAATGATTCGCTAAATAAACAGATTTTCTCTTGTATATGTTGGGCTGGAACGAGACAAGAGTCTTTCTCCCAGCTGGCCCCCTCCAGACCATGGCTAGACCCTGGTGGCATGTGAAAGTTGTTGTGTGTTTACCAGCAGCAGAGTTCATCCTCCCTAGCGATGGGGAGCTGCTGAATTACTCCACACATGGGTCGCCTGGTCATCCGGGTCGGTTTTATCTTAAGTTGCGTAAAGAGTTTAGAAGAAGACTGTTCCTTTGTGGCTCTTTGACTATTTTTAGTTAATCTCTGTGACTTCCCTACGGCTCTGGTCCCCCTAATGCAGCTTATACTAATAGGCAGAGACAGTCACAGGGGACGTTAATGACTTGTCTGTTGAAGTCTGTCACTTGCTGGTGACTTACGCGGTCAGGTTGTTGTTTTTCTTCCCGGAGCGCTTCACAATCCTTTATCTGAGCTTCTTTATCTTGTCTCATTGGGATTGCTATAGAGATTTTAGTTGCGGGTGCACTTCATGAAATACGGAGTACTCTGCACAGCTGGGTAAAGTGTGTCTTTACCTCCTCACACATGATTTGTAGAGCTACTTGTTGAGTAGAATAAAAAAAAATATCTTGCTTCTCTGGTATCCAGGGACACTGTTTGGAGAGAACTAAGCACGTCTTGTATTGTGGGGGTTTAAGTCTCTATGGATTATATGATAGGTGATGAAAATATTGTGAGGAGGAGAGGTGCTGACAGTTTGGATGATGTAAGTCTTGTAGCTCCTGTGTTACTCCATTTCTCTTAAAGGGTCTGTCAATGATGCCCAGACTTCTGGATGATTTCCCTTCAGCCAGGTTTTCCTTTTACATTAACCATCACACCATGCCTGTTGGGATAGCATCTTGGGAAGAGCTGAGGGATGCTGTAACTCACTCACCCTTAAACGTCCTGGATTTTCTGAATGGATAATGCTGACTTTTATTTTTTTTTTTGGTGGTGGTGGTTTTTTTTTTTGTTTGTTTGTTTGTTTTTTTTGTTAAATGAAGAATTCTTGGGCACCTACCAGAGAGAGGTTTCCTTTGTGTTAAGAGGAACTCAGGCACCTGGAAGATGCTGCACAGAATTGTCATGGGTGAGCAGGGTACTACCTGGAGTGTTTTTGGTCTCCATTGCCACAGTAACTTACGGTCCTGCTGCCCACTTAACACTGATTAATTTGATTGCAAAGACCAGGCCTTCAAGGAGAGAATTTCAGCCGGGTTCGAACTGGGAGAGTGTTGACAAGACCTTCCCCTCCCATCCAACTCAGTGAGCAGATACTTGGCCTGGGGTCCATAACTATGCTGCATTTTACAACTTTATAAACCTATAGCAAAGCCAGCTCTCTGTCTCCTGGCTCTGATCCCGAGATTAACTGGCTCCACTTATGATTGAACTATTTTGTGTGTTCTGTGTAGTCTGTTCAAGTTGCAGTGGGATGTCTCCTAGTAATACAGATCATACAGCTAATTTCTGTCACATGAGGCTTATTTTTTTTCCTCTCCTCCTGGAAATACACTAGAAAAGAAAAATGTTGAATTGATACAGAATTGCTAAAAATGGAGTACAGAGCTATTGTCTTATACTGCATTTGGCAGCCGTAGATATCCAGAAAATGTAGAATAATTTACTGACTCTAAATTGTCTTCCTTCTTGGATAAATCAGTTAAGCAGCAATAGCAGTTTCAAATCTGCCTGACCTTTCGGGAAATCTGAGTATGAATCCAGAACTAGTTTTGAACTGGATAGTGTAGCTCTTCTGCTGGGTCTAAAGGTGAATTCAGATCTAAGCCTTGGGACTTTAGTCTTGTATCTAACCGTAATGGTTGATAAACAGATGACAGAATATAGTAGTAGAATAAATAACTGCATGAGAAACCCAGAGTGTTGTCATTACAGGGCCAGAGAGGTGAAAACGGGACGTTGGGATGGCATTTTGCCTCGCTGCAGGAGCCTTCAGGAGAGCAGGATGCTCTGCTGGTGTGGAGAGACCTCACCTCTCAGGTGTCACCCCCCTCCATGGGAATGTCCTCTTGTACCAACAATGCACCGATAGTGCAGGGAGTCTCCCGGGGTTGGAAGAAGCAAGTGGTGGCAGTGGCAGATGTAACTGTTAGATGTAGAGGGAGCTGGATTTGTGAGAAAATTGCCATGGGGACATGCCTGTGGGGCACAAAGGTAGATATCATGGGTGTCTGAGTTCCTGCTTGATGCAGGGGAGGAGCAGATATTCTGTGCTGGTCCTGGGGACACGGGGGAGCGTGGGAGGGATGTTCTGCAGGATAAATTCAGGTTGCTATGTAGGAAGCTTAAGTCCAGGATCTCCATGGTAGCACTCTCTGAAATACTGCCGATTCCACAGGTGAGGCTGGAGAGGTGGGCAGAAATCTGTAGTCTCAGTGCTCGGATGAGGAGGCACAGTCAGAGGTATACTTTGGGTCTTCAGGAGCTGGAGAACTGGGGACAGGAAGAACCTATAGATGGACTGTATCTTTGTCAATTGATTAGGATTCAGAGCAAGACTGCTGGCACTGAAAAATAAGAGGGTCATAGAGGAGCGTTCAAACTGGGAGCTGGAAGAAGGTGCAGAGAACTGCCTGGTGTGCACTGGTGCAATCTGTGAGCTGGATGTCATTGATGCTCAGTGCACATCCAGAAAGTCCAGGACGGATGCGCAGAGCAAAATTAGAGTAAATGGGAAAGAAGGATCAGACTACCTGCAAAAGCAGTTGAGTCACACGCACAGTATTAGGTGCTGGAGTGAAGGCAAAACATACAAGTGCTCGTACCCCCATGCTGGAAACCTGAAAAAATAAGTTAGGGGAGCCAGAGGGCTTGATGTCAAGTGACAACCGTAGCACAGCAGGTACCCTAGGGACCTGGTGGAAAGGAGATAATTTGAGAGATGCCGTGTTGCCAAGCTACCAGCTTTATAGGAGTGCTGGAGTAGGATGTATAGACGGAGCATGACAGCACAAGTGAAGGATAATACAAAGTACGGCAGCATAGAAGTGTTACGGGGAAAGAGAAGCACTATAGCATCCTCGTGGGTGGAAATCCTGACTAATAATAAGGGTAGTACTAGGGTTGTACTACTGACACCCCCCCCCACCCCCCCTCCAAATCAGGAAATATCAAGTGAGATTAAAGAAGCAGCAAATTGAGGACAGGTATTAATAGCAGGAGATTTCAACTGTCCATACATAGATGGGGTCAGTGCCTCACCAGGATGAGATGTAGCGAGAAAGTTTGGGATGGACTAAATAGTTGCTTCCTAGAACGATTAATCCCAGAGCCTGTAAGAAAAGATGCTATTCTGGATTTGGCCTGGAGTGGTACGCAGGACCTGGTCCAAGAGGCATTAGCAGGAGAGCTCACCAGTAGCGAGTTCAATACAATTAGATTTAACACAGGAGCAGGAAGAAGCAAGGCACATAAATCCTATACAAGGATATTTGGTTTCAAGAGCAGGACAACGTAAATACGAAAGATGCTTTAAAAGGAGAATTTCAAAAGAGCAAGAAACCTGCATGCAGCCTGGATGCTGTTAATGATAGTGTATTAGAAGCTAGGATAAAACATGTATCGCAATTTGAAAAGTAAACAAAGTTGTTCCCCAAGTCCCCTGCAGGCTCAGCAGGAAAGTTAAACAGCAGATCACAGGAGAGGGTTGGCAACTGAGAAATGGAAAGCTTGCTCAGATGAAGAGAATGGGAAAGACTGTAAAACATGGCAGGTCAAATGTAAACAGAAAATTGAGTTTGCAGATGAAGCCAAACTCCTTTGGGTAGTCAGATGCCACGAGGATGGTGAGGAACTCCAGAAAGACCTCATAAAAATGTCTGAGTGTCAAAAACGGGGCACATGAGCTTCAGTGTAGATTAATGTAAGGTGATAATACATCAAGGGAAAATTGAACCATGCCTTCACGATGTTGAACTCAAGAACTGGGAGTTACATCTTGGGAGAGAGGTCTTGGATTCATGGTTGGCAGTCATTTGCAATTGCCCACATTGCAACTAGCAGGTGGTTGGATTAATATCCAGCAATTTTAATCTAACTGTAAAGAAAGTATCCAGCTGAAAGTAAGAAAGGAAAGAAAATAATCCAGCTGAAAGAAGGTACTTTTTGTACTTGGCAGGTAGTGAGTTTCTGGATTATGTTGCCCCAGGAGGTAACCTGCTGGTATCAGCAGGTTCAACTGGGAGTTAGACCAATTCATTGAGAACAGATCTATGATACTAGGAATAGTATGAGTGGAGGAGACTGAAGGTAGACACCAGGCTCACCTGCTGTCCCTGAAGAGCATCTCTGCTGGGGACAGTCCTGGGCTGTATGAGCCACTGGTCTCACCCACTATGACAGTTTTATTCTCCTAATGCAAACTCTTCACCTTGATGGCATTTCTGGGTTTGTGTGCTGTCTTCTGCTCTGACAACTTCTGACGCTGTATCGTTCCAAGTCAAGGACATCTTTTAAGTATGCAGAAATCTACTGATTGTAAAGGAAAACAATCAAAAGGGGTCAATGGGGAGATGCACGGAGCTTCTGTGGTTTGTGACTGGCCAGCAGCCAGTCTTCATCTAATAATCAAACTACTAGATGATGGCAGCTGTTGATGCCTTGCGTAATTTGCCTTCTCATCAGCTTTACTTTACACATGGTCCCATGCAAATTAATATATTGCTGCCCTTATTTCCCTAAAGGACAGAAAGGAAATGAGGATGGAGGTAGTAGGAAAAAGACTGTGAAAAGAGCCCTATTTATTGACGCAAGAAGGACAGAGCATCCAGGATAGTGCAGAGGTACATGCAACGCCCCAGGTACAGTGGAGATAGTGTGTGGAAAGGGTAGAGTGAGAGAGAATTTCATGGGGAGGGAGTCACAGAGCCCTGGTGTGGGGCTGACCAGAGGAAAGCAAGAGGTGTGCGTAATTCTATTACATTTGCAGAAGCGGGTATGATGTGCCTTTAGAGCCATTCATCCCCATGCTAGACTGTAGCGTGTACATACTGTATATGTGATTGTGTAGTAAAGAGGCATTAGCTGGTTCTTTAATAAATTAGGATTTTGGTACCATGCTAACTGGGTGCTCTAGAGGCTCCTAAAACAAACTGTTTTGATGCTCAGTCAAATTTGAAAAGCAAACATATGAAGCCTGCCTAATGCCGAAGCCATTAGAAATCCGCCCACACCAAAACTAATTTTAATACAGATAGGAAAGCAATTTCCTGACGAGAAAGCTCTCATTAGAGTGTGCTAATAACGAACAGCAAGGAGAGGATCGTGGGCTCTGATGCAGCTTAGCAACCACACTGGGAAGCAGAAGGAGACGAATATTATGGAGGGTTTCCCGCAGTGGTTAGGGTGGGAATGGCATTGCAGGATGGCCAAGACCAAGCTATGGAAGAGATGCCTTTACTTTGTGGCTGTGTAGATGGTGGATGACCATCTTGTCACGTAGAACAGGAGAAGAGCAGCACTTCTGGCTATTTCTGGTGCGATGCTAGGGTCAGCTTGGAGGTCCTTGGCCAACCAGCACAGGAGAGAAAGAGTAGGTGTGGGTATGGGATGTGTTTTTATGAGTGTTATAATGTACTGAAGTGCCTTTCCAGGCAAGACAGGTCTCATTTACCTCTTGTCTGTCTCTGGGTTCGATCAGAGGACTTGGAGTTCACCAGGCCAAGCAACTGGGGATGGAAAGCCTCCAGGAAACTCAGCATTTTCCCTTGGCTTCCCCTGTTGTTTTTACTTTCTTCCTCTCAGTTTGCAGCCATTTG
>VZTO01005427.1:0-154101 GCA_013400615.1 Syrrhaptes paradoxus | reverse complement strand
CTTCACCTTGATGGCATTTCTGGGTTTGTGTGCTGTCTTCTGCTCTGACAACTTCTGACGCTGTATCGTTCCAAGTCAAGGACATCTTTTAAGTATGCAGAAATCTACTGATTGTAAAGGAAAACAATCAAAAGGGGTCAATGGGGAGATGCACGGAGCTTCTGTGGTTTGTGACTGGCCAGCAGCCAGTCTTCATCTAATAATCAAACTACTAGATGATGGCAGCTGTTGATGCCTTGCGTAATTTGCCTTCTCATCAGCTTTACTTTACACATGGTCCCATGCAAATTAATATATTGCTGCCCTTATTTCCCTAAAGGACAGAAAGGAAATGAGGATGGAGGTAGTAGGAAAAAGACTGTGAAAAGAGCCCTATTTATTGACGCAAGAAGGACAGAGCATCCAGGATAGTGCAGAGGTACATGCAACGCCCCAGGTACAGTGGAGATAGTGTGTGGAAAGGGTAGAGTGAGAAAGAAGTTCATGGGGAGGGAGTCACAGAGCCCTGGTGTGGGGCTGACCAGGGGAAAGCAAGAGGTGTATATTACGTGCGTAATTCTACTACATTTGCAGAAGCCGGTATGATGTGCCTTTAGATCCATTCATCCCCACGCTAGACTGTAGCATGTACATACTGTATATGTGATTGTGTAGTAAAGAGGCATTAGCTGGTTCTTTAATAAATTAGGATTTTGGTACCATGCTAACTGGGTGCTCTAGAGGCTCCTAAAACAAACTGTTTTGATGCTCAGTCAAATTTGAAAAGCAAACATATGAAGCCTGCCTAATGCCGAAGCCATTAGAAATCCGCCCACACCAAAACTAATTTTAATACAGATAGGAAAGCAATTTCCTGACGAGAAAGCTCTCATTAGAGTGTGCTAATAACGAACAGCAAGGAGAGGATCGTGGGCTCTGATGCAGCTTAGCAACCACACTGGGAAGCAGAAGGAGATGAACATTATGGAGGGTTTCCCGCAGTGGTTAGGGTCGGAATGGCATTGCAGGATGGCCAAGACCAAGCTATGAAAGAGATTTTACTTTGTGGCTGTGTAGATGGTGGATGACCATCTTGTCACGTAGAACAGGAGAAGAGCAGCACTTCTGGCTATTTCTGGTGCGATGCTAGGGTCAGCTTGGAGGTCCTTGGCCAACCAGCACAGGAGAGAAAGAGTAGGTGTGGGTATGGGATGTGTTTTTATGAGTGTTATAATGTACTGAAGTGCCTTTCCAGGCAAGACAGGTCTCATTTACCTCTTGTCTGTCTCTGGGTTCGATCAGAGGACTTGGAGTTCACCAGGCCAAGCAACTGGGGATGGAAAGCCTCCAGGAAACTCAGCATTTTCCCTTGGCTTCCCCTGTTGTTTTTACTTTCTTCCTCTCAGTTTGCAGCCATTTGTGTTGGCAAACCTCGCTCCCTGTGAGGGCTGAGGTGCTGAGGTTGGGGACATCCTTAGAGCCCATAGGAGTCTGAATTTGATGCTCCTATCTCCATTAAGGGGGTGGGAGGCCTCCTGACTCCCTGTAACCTGTATGATGTGGATGACTTGGAGCTCCAGGTCTGTGGTATCTGGCTGCCTTAGACCTTTGTCAGCTGTCTGGTTTTCGGTGGAAACCCTCCTATAAAAGTCATCTTTCTTATAATAAGCTAATGAGTCATGCAAGCGTGGGATTTCTTTCTGCTTTACCTTAGGATCGGGTTGTCGCATAAGCGCACTCCACAAATTTGACCCGATGAGGCTCTGGTTTGCTCTGGCATCTCTTCCTCTCCCATGGGGACCTTCATTTTTGTGTGCTTTTCTGAGCTGGTCCAAGCAATGCCCACAAAAATACAGCTCCCGTGGGGGCAGAGGGGATTCCTTGTCTGCTGCTGGTGGCTCCCGCGTGGACCTGTCTTTGACACACCGCAGAGCAGGGATCCTCCGCTGTGGCTTGCCCCATGTAGCCTCTGTGAGTCCATCTGTGCGTTGCAGGTGGATGAACTCTCTGACGAGTGCTTCTCGTCCTGTGATGGAAATAACTCCGGGGCCCCACTCTCAAGAATGCGTCATGGTGTCTCTATTTTGGGAGACAGCCGTACAAATGAGAATTTGAAGAGCGCAGCATGCATCAAATCTAGGACATGTGTTTGGCTCTGGTAGGGAGGTGGAGGCTGGTTTGGTTTTCACCATGGGGTGGGGTCTGCTCATCCCAAGAGCTGTTCCCAAGCTAAGCCCCTCATGTCTGCAGAGGCCACCCCACCACAGCTCCACAGAGAGCTGCAGGCGCTGTGTCAAAAGCAGGGGATGCAGCAAACGGTGTAACCCCTCATCTTCTAACCATGTCCTAACCATGGAGAAGGATTGTCACCCTCCAGACAGCAATGTGTCACAGTATCTATTTATACAGAGTCATCCATTGTGGATGCTTCTTACTCATCTAACTTCATTTTTGGAGGAGGTTCTGTCATTACATTTCAGGTTCAGGTTTTGGTTGACTTGGAAGCTAGTAATGGCTCTGCCATGAATTCATTTGGACACACTGAGAACAGGTCTCATGGGACTAAAGATTTCACCTGAGCTGGAAGCACCAACATGACTCCATAGGATTTATGCTCTGAAATCCTGTGGGAGATACATCAAATCTCAGTTTCTTTACGCCTTGGTGCCCAGGCTGTAAAATGAAATGGTATCTCTGGTCCCAGAACAGTGGGCAGGGATGGAGTGACGGATTGTTTAGTTAATTGGTAGCCTCTTGAGACTACAGAGGAACCCCATGTAGAGACACAGAAGTGGAAATGTGATCATGGGATCTGATGGATGCACTGGTCCCAGACTATATACAAGACTCATTTTCTTGGGCATAGGAATTCAGCCCAGTGTGCTGGAGGTAGGTGTTTAACACTGCCTTGCTCATCTCTAGGTTGTGGCAAGAGATGAAAAACTTCATCTTCCAATAAGAGAACAAGGAGAGTTTAATTAGCCAAATTATAATGACCCAAACTTGGTTTCCCCAAGACAGAAAAAGCTGGTGCCAGCTGGCATTGTGCTCCCATTCCCTGTGGAGCTGAGCAGTTTTCCACTAAGCCAGAAGCCTGAAATGTGCGTTCAGTAGAGGAAGTGTTGTATAGGATTTTGGAAGAAAAATATTTTCTGCCCTTTTTAGAAAAAGAAGCTCAACTGTGTTGTTTTGTGCAACACAAGTTGTGCTGTACCAAGCCTGAGCTTTGCTCAGACCTGGGCTAGTGTCTGCCCAGCACTGGAGTTTGCGGTGGGAGGTGGGCACACAGAAAAGTCCTGGAGTCTCTGTCACAGTACTTGGCTTTGATGAGTGTTTCCCCTGCTGAATTGCAACCACAGGTCTGGTAGACCTTCACCTGAACAGTGACTGATAAGCTTAGGTCCATGAAGATGGATTTATTTCATAAATGAATAGACTGTGGTATCTCCAAATGTGGGAGAATCTCAAAGGACCCCCTGCCCATCTGTATGAGGTGGGTTTTAATTCCCCCTCCAACTTGGCCTTGGCCCCCACAGATGAGATTTCTTTGCCGAACCTATTGAAAGCCAGATTAAGATCTCTTGCAGAGGTCATTTAGCAAGCAGTGAGACGAAATTACAACCCTTCTCTAAGGAATACTTGTTTTCCTCTCATTCCTCAAAACAATCTGGGGAATGTGTTTGGAGTCAGCCCGTTTCTGAACTTAACCCTCTCATCCCCAGCACGAATAGTCTGTGTGCTGTCCTTGTGCCTGGGATGGGGAGAGCTGGACCCCGACTTCCCAAGCCACACTGATTTTCCAGAGCACGTAGACGGGTTTGTGTTGTGTGTGGGTGTACACCGTCACGAGGGGGTGACTCAACCCGATGGCTGTGCAGTTACATAAATCTGCATCAGCCTGTATGTTATACGTAAAGCACAGGGATGGCTCCAAGGCAGAAGTTCCAACGGCAAGTGAAGTCTGACGGGGCTGTCAGTGACTGACAGCCTGGGGCAGAGCTGCTGCATAGGTGTTGGGTCTTGTGGGGTGTCCTCCTCCTCTGCCATGGGTGCTGGGGGTGCCGGATTCCCCCCATTGGGGCATTAGGGAGCAGGGAGGGTTTAGTATTGAGCCTCTGGGGCTGCAAACAAGTCAATGGGTGAGTCAGCATTAGGTGGAAATGCAATATTGTGTATGCAGGCTGTTGAAAGGCAAAACAGCTGATAGGAAAATGAGCCCCATATCTCCATGGTGGTGAGTCCGTCACTGCCCAGAGGAGGTGAGATCATATTTAAATCTAATGATAAAGGATGGACTACAAGCAGAACTCGTCTGCGAGCCCTGTTGAGCTTAGGATCTAGCCCAACAGCGTAGAGCAAACCACTTTGGACCACTGAGAAAGATTTTGCTGGTAAGGCTCCTTTATCAAAAAAAAAAAAAAAAGAAAAAAGGAAAGTAATGAAAGTTTTTTTCTAGGAATCGGTGGATTCTTTGTGGGAGTCCTCAATATTCAGACTCATGACTTCAAAATTGCACGATGTAAAAAAAACCTCCTAATTTTTAATAGTCTGTGTTATGGAACTTAGATTTTCATGCTTCAAAATTTTTTCAGTGGAGGTCAGAAGTTTATTTTGAAAAAAGAAAATAAATCATCACCCCATGCCACTTCCCCCCACCCCTCTCAAAAGCCTTGCAGGGTGACTGGCTCTGGGAACCAGGGTGTTCGGATGACAACCAGGACTCACAAGAGTGGGCAGTGCTGGTGCTGCCTCAAATCCTCTGGTAATAAACACACCGACAGAAGCCACGTGGTAAAAATGCATTTTTATCATGTTATATGTGGATTAATGATTTCAGTAAATATTTTTCTCATTTGCATACGTTTAGGGCAGCATTTACACCAGACGTTTAAGAAAACTCATTGAGCTTTCTCTTGCTTTCTCAGTGGCTGCACTCAAAGGCTACGTCTGTTTGATCTGCCTCAACCCCCTCTAACGTTTGTCATTTGTATCAGCCACAAGACTGCAGTGAGACAGTGGTTGCTGGTCCCTGAGGGGTCTGTTTTTCCCTTGATGTGTCTGTAACTCCTTTCGTAGTATTATTTGTACGTGCGGAGGGGATTAGTTAATGACCTGCGATGCACAATCCCACCGGGCACAGCTCTCTAGTGACTACTGTTGTGTGATTTCTTGAGTGCTTTGGAGACGTGCCATCATTAAGTTTCAGTGAGTGGTAAAGACAAGCATCCCTGCCCTTATCTCAAGATGTGATAACTGAGTCTTTCCCTATTTGGTGGGTAAATAACATCGGGTGCCGCAAAGCGAAGCGATTTGTTGTACAGACAGGGTGCTGTGGTTCAATAAGTCGCTTTTCCTCAACTCTGCTTTCGTAGGGGCTGTGGGCGTCCTCTTAACTGAGGGCAATTGCTGGGAAATAAGCTTTGCAGGAGAGGAGAGGTGATTAAACTGGCATAAGCGAGGTTATGTGCGCACACATTTCCCATGACATGAGGTTATTTGTAACGTATTTCTAAGCCTCTTCTGCTGGATGCGCACATTGGGGCTCAGGCTCATCAACATGCCTGTCCTTTCCCAAAACTTCTCAAAATGAGCAGTTATCAAGGGGGAGCATGGCAGCATGAAGGTTTTGCTAAACCCTCACTTTGTCAATGAGTTTTCCTGCTTGTGCAGTGTCTGTGCTGGTATTTATACCTATGGTCACAGTGTTGCACGCCGTAGGTTCCCGATGTAAAGCCCTCACCCTGAAGCTTACTCTGAGGGTGGTGTATGGTGTCTGGGAATGACTCATAAACCTCTGTACAGCACATCCACTCCTGGCCAGATGTAAAACTGAACACACGCTTTTAGTGTTATCTTGACCTAGCCTAATGCTGCTATTTTGGGGTTGTATGTCAGAGGCACAAAAATCCTGGAAATCACTGATGGAAAAGACCTATGAGATCATCCCTTCCACCCACAGGACTGTTCCCTGAAAAATATTCTCCATCACTTTGTCCAAAGCAGTCAAAATTTGATCAAGTGAGGGGGATCCTAATGCATCCCCAGGGAGACTCTTACATCTTGCAGCGTGCCAGGGAGGACTCATTCATCCCCACTCTGCAGTCCAAAGTTAATTTTACTTGGTTTAAACCTGTCCATCCAAGTTCAAATCCATGAGACAGTTGCTGCTCTTCCTGCTGTGCATACCCAGCATGGCATAGGAACGAGAGGATACCCCATGAGTTGAGTGCAGGATGCTCAGCCATCGTAACGGGGTGAGTTTGCAATCAGACCTCAGATAGTTGCCCAGAGGGTTCCCCCCTGTATCACTGTCATAAGGGTGGTGTGGGATGGCAAGCCTCGTACCCCA
Organism: Syrrhaptes paradoxus; assembly: GCA_013400615.1. Classification (NCBI taxonomy): domain Eukaryota; kingdom Metazoa; phylum Chordata; class Aves; order Pterocliformes; family Pteroclidae; genus Syrrhaptes; species Syrrhaptes paradoxus. The sequence goes on along the minus strand of VZTO01005427.1, from coordinate 147,773 downwards.
GGACTGCATCTCCTCCTTCCCTCTGAGGCACAAACCTCCCACAAGGCATTTTTTTTAATTTCATTGAAATATCTCACTTGCTGCTCCATGGGCTATGAAGACCCAGACTGGTAGTCCGGTGGTGTTTCCTATCAAAGAAAAAGGCAAAATTCCCACTGGATGGGAGCGGGCTGGAGTAAGTGGGTGGTAGCTACGGGGTGGGCAAGAGCTGGATTAGACCATCTCAATGTGTCCATGTGCGCAGGCTCCTGGGGACACCAACCCTTCTGTCAAACCTTGTCATGTCTGAGACGCTGTGAGCTATTAACAACCTCTGCTAACAAGTCCTGTAACATCGTCGAGAGACCTATTTTTAATATAAAATGCAATTGCAAAAAGAAAGAAAAAAGAAAGTCCTCACATAACACATTTTATAGATATGTTGGAAAAGAAAATAATCTCTGTCTGCAGGGCGGGGACTTTGTGTGCCAGCTCCCTGCTTTGGCCCGGCTGTGTGCCCCATCTCGCCCTTGCGTCCCCTGGGAGTAGAAATGGAAACCTCTGCTCTGAGCTCTGGCAGTACAAGTGGATACCAGAGAAAGTGTTTTGCCAGTACTTAGCAGGAGCCAGCTCTTGCTTCACTGCAGCAGTTAAACCCAGCAGTGCACTGAGCCCGTACTGGCACTGGCTGAATAGGTATTTGTGGGGTGGTTTTATTTTTTTTTTTTGCATAAGGGTCACTTTCTTCCTGGGCTTCTGAGCGCTCGTCTGTGAAACATGGAGTTGCCTGACCCCAAAGCTCATCCCTGGGTTGGAGAGATCCATAAGCTTGCAGTGAACAATATTTTCCCTCCTGGAGGAGTCTTCAGACTGCCATCACTCAGCAGCCAGCAATTTTCGGCTGCCTTTCCTTTATGTTTTCAGTGGGATTTGAACATCTTTGGAAAGTGTAAATTTACAGCCAAAGATCATAAAATGAGGCTTTGCTCTGTAATCTTCTTGGGCAAACTTTCCATAGAGGCCACGGTTGTCACCTTTGCCAGGCTACAGTGACTTAAGGGGATGGGACAAGGGGTAACAGCTTTAATCTGAAAGAGGGCAGATTTAGGTTAGATATTAGGAGGAAGTTTTTTCCTGTGAGGGTGGTGAGGCAGTGGCCCAGGTTGCCCAGAGAAGCTGTGGATGCCCCATCCCTGGAGGGGTTCAAGGCCAGGCTGGATGAGGCTTTGAGCAACCTGGGCTAGTGGGAGGTGTCCCTGCCCATGGCAGGAGGGTTGGTACTGGATGATCTTTAAGGTCCTTTCCAACCCAAGCCATGCTGTGATTCTACGATACTCTGCAGGACCCATCCCAGATGCACTGGTTGGCTCCAGGCTGCTCACAAGAGACGTGTCAGCTTGTTCAGTGCCATAGTCCCCATCCAAACTGAGGGGATCTTTTGCCAGATAGCGGATCCTAGGGAAACTGAAATCCTTTGTGCAGGGCTGGTGCAGCCCCTCTCAGCTGTTGCAGGATGCTTCCTCCCATATAGCTGCCTCCTAGTAGCAACATTCGCCCCATCTCACTCCCATTAATCTTCCCATATTCATCTGACCTTCTCGTCTTATTTATTTTGCTGTTTGTATTTATTTACTCTGCAAAATCCTCAGGACAGGGGCTGCCTATATAAAGCCTACAGTGAAGGTCCAGTAGAATTTAAGTGCTTAATTTTTTCAGAATACACAACAAATGGCAACTCCAGTCTTACAGGCTGCTTTTACAAGTTGTTCCCCATTTGACAGGACCCAACTTTTAAAAAGAAAATTAATTCCTTTAACAAAAGGATGTAAGCCTCAGTTCTTATCAGAGTTTGGCTCTATAATAAATGAATCTTGGAGAAATGCGTGAAAAATATGCAAAAATTCTGTTCTCCATATTAAGCACAGCCACTTGGAGTGTATTGGGTTATTTTTCATCATTGCCAGGCTCTACGGTGCCTGCATCCATTTCTTACCACTCACAAAAGCTGCTTTCAGAGTAACCAGGCTGAATCATTAGCATCTTTAGCTGCAAATTTTGCTCTTTGAGCTTTAAGCTGCTTCTTTGCCTAGCGCATTTGTGCCAATTCACTGGAGCGCAGATCATTTGTTTTATCGATATGTCCATGGGACAAAGGGCTGAGTCGAAGGGAGCCTGGGGTTGAGGTATCGAACCTTTTGTCTCTCAAATCACTGCAGCGTGCCCTGGGCTGGCAGGGGACAGCAGCTGTCCCAAGCTGATGGCCTTTGTGCAATGATTTGGAGGTCACAACTGTGCTCTTAGCAGTCAGACGTCTGTGCTGCAAAAAACTCGCCGCCGGAGCTGTTAGCAGAAGGCCACATGGAAGATGCTTTACTGCTGTTGGCCATGCAGCAGGTCAGCGTGGGACTTTGCTTTCAAGGCTAGCAGCAGCATACGTCTGTGGGAAAAATAGGGCTGGTTCTCTCTCCTGTGCACTGCGGATGGGCTCACTGCCTGTAGTACAGTGCAGACAGTCTTTTGCAACGGCATTATAAATGCTGGACCAATTATTCTTGCTTCTCTCATGCAAAATTCAGAGAAATTGACTGTCAGAGCAAAGCCCTTCCTCATTTCCTGCCTTGCATTCATTTCCAACTAACAGTGGAACCACGAAATCTCTTGAGTTTTATTATAAAATTACTAAACAACCAAGAGGCTGAGCCCTTGCTTTAAGTGGAAGCCGCAGTGCAGCCTCAGCTCTGAAGCTGCTTTCCACTTTTGCAATTATCCATTTACAGTAAATAAGAGAATAGGATATAATGGGCTCACAGATACTTTGCTGTTAATTATCGGCAGTAATGTAGACTCAGCTGATATTGTTGGAAGTGCTCTGCAATGGGGTAAACCAGAGTGCTTATGGCTTGAACAAGGTCAACTGAGCACCTGGGGAAGACCTCGGTGTTCTTCCAGGGCCATTAGTTATATCCATTTGTGGATAACGGAGGAAGGAGTCAACCACAAACCCACCAAAGCCTGGGGACAAGAGGCTGTTTGTTATGCACATCTCTTCAGTGGGGCTCACGCACCACAGTTCCTCCTTTTATTCTCTTTCTGAGTTTCCGTGAGTTGCTTTCTGTCAGCAAATGTCCCTTTTGGCATAACAGAACCATACTGAAAGAGAACCGGATCCTCACGGTGTGAGTCCATGCTGCAAATGCAGGACTTGCTTTGAAGGCTGACCAGGAACGTTTCCTGTCTGCATGGAGATTTTCCCTTTATTGAGGGTTTCACACTTTCAGGAATGCTGGTGCTCCTGGGAGCACTGGTGCTGTAGAGATGATGCCAACATTTGTGGGGACATAAAGGGAGCAGGGTCTTGATTGCAAAACCGTTGCTTTGAGCCCTGATAACGTGTAGACTTTAAAGGCATGTCCATGCCACAGACCCAAGTGTCGCAGGGCCACCGGTCTCACCAGCACCACAGACTGGTTTGCTTACAGCCCCTAGAAGGGCTTGCAAGGTTGGTCCCCCACCCCAGGTGATGTAGCTGAATAGCATCTGGAGCTAACTAATTTGGGTACCTCTGTGTCCTGCAAGGCTGGATCCCACGCTAGCCCTGGCCCGGACCTCCCTCGGGGCTCCTGCAGGACAGCTCATATCCAGTAGCTCGCTTAAGTGAAAGAACTCAAAATTTGTCCTTTAGCCTCAAATCAGGTGGGTGTGTTTTCTCAGCAGTGATGTGGCTGAGGCGTTGGGGTAAGGATTGGTTGACCCCAGGGATTAGTAGTAGCAATTCAAAGATAAACCTGTGCAGTTCCTTACCATTTGAGCTAAATAACCAAGCTCTCCGTACAGTGTTGCAGTATCTCTGAGTGCAGATAAGGATTATAAAATGTTATTTCGGCACTAGATTACTTTGCAGTGCAATCCCTCTTTGCTGCTTCACAGTCTAGTCTTTTTTTGGTGCAGATTCTCTAATAGAAGCATTTATTTGCAGAAGCAAGAAACTGCTGTCTCTCTGATGCCTACTTGTAATGAATAGGGGAATGAGAGGTATAATCTGATTGTTTAATGGAAAAAAAATAGGGTATAAGTATAGGCAGCGGGAATGGTCAGCCACAGGGAAAAAGGAGGCATTCGCAGTGTGATGCTTTATATAAATACTCCGGATAGTTCCTGCAAACCAGTGGCATATACGGGTGATTAATAACAATAACATGCCAGTTCCAGTTGGCAGGAGATGCTCTTCGGCATTGGCACATAAACGCCGAGAGCTGAACAATCGTGAGTTTTACACGTTGTGTGGGTACAAAATCCAGATGCGGTGCTGCAGCTCCAGCATGTGAAAGAGGCACAAGGGTTACCAGAACAAAACCCATCCTCTTTCCTTTGGCTGCATCGTTTAAAGGGGATAGGCTTTATTAAGGTTGAAGGCATGGATTAAGTGCTAGAAGATGTTAGCTCTATTGCTGTTTCTCGCAGTGATTCCTCACATTCCTGTGTCCAAAAAAATATGACACTTCATCACCTCTATTTCTGTGCCAGTAAATGGGGATCACAACATCACTTATCTCACAGGAGTATGGCGAGCTTGAATGAATTAATATCTCTGAAGCGCTATGATGGTAGGTGCAAAGTCTTTTCATGAGAGCTCACAATTCCAGCTAGAAAACAGTTTATGTGGTTGAATGCTGAGGTTAGGAAGGTGTGAAGCCAATTTAGCTCTGGGCCTTGATGCAACACCAGATAATCTGTGAATTCAGGTCCTTGGTGCTGAGTGGTTAATCAGGACCAGACTGCCATGCACTTGCTGGAACCAGTAGCACTGTGCGCATAATAATACAGTGCTGATCAAAAATCCTGGTACGTGCATGTTCAGTGAAGGATTTTTTTTTTTTTATGCACCTCTTAGATGTCTTGAAAGCCAAAAATAATTCTTCAGGCTTTATGAACAGGAACTCTTTTATTTTTTTTCTGGGAGAACCTCTTATTTGTTGTTTGGAAGCTTTTTACCCTACAAAAACTAGTGATCTCATCAGGAGCTGTGGATGTGGAGTTCGTCACAGTGTTAGCACTGCAGCAAAAGCGATTTTGCTGTTTGAAAGGTGGAGTTCTTCACAGGGCCCACGTGTTTATGATGACTAATTTCCCACTCTTATCTAAGAGTTACTTAATCGAAGAGTTCCCAGTGGGATAAATGGAACAGGAATGAGGGCGATAGTTTGCAGCTGTCAAGGTGAAAAGAGAGAAAATACCCACATACTGAACTAGGATAATGTGCTGAGTTTGCCAGGAAAGATAAGGGTTTCTCTATAGATGCAAAGTTTCCATTAAAGATACTGTAAATGCTGCAAAAGGGGGAAAAATGGTCATCCAGACTGGGCTTTGGGAGTGGTCCCCAGCCTGTGCCACCGCTGTGTCATGCCACTGGCACTCCTCAGTCTTACTGGCACAGGCAGAGCTTTTCAGCCTCAGTTCCCTCGGAAAAACAGCAATAAAAGCACATCCCTGTATCCTTTGGGATGCTTTGACACTGGGCGGGTAGCAGTCGTGAAGACATGCACAGAAACACTGAGGTTATGTGACTGTGGATATTCAGGGATGTAAGGCAATATGTGTGTTTCTGGATATCGCTCTTTTCCCCTAAACCTATTGCATCCCACTTGGGAAGAGTGGTGTAAATGCAACCTGCTCGTACAAATAACTCTGATTCCTGCTCTGAGGGGTGTGAGGCTGGAAGAGGGGATGTTACAGCTCCCTAATCGGCTGGTTTTGTGTTACCTCTGGCCCTACGGCAATGGCCTGGGAACCTCTAGAGACTTAGGATGAGATTCATCTGCCCAAGCATGGGTGAGAACTAGTCATCCTGGGCTCCCTTTGGGGAAGGTCAGAGGCAGCACATCACTCCTGGGTGGGATTTTCCATCCTGCCAGGGTAGCTGGGATGGGTCAGGTAGGTGCCTTTTTGTCTGTTGAACATAATGTGTGCTCAGGGAGTGACGTAGGACACAGCTTTGCACACAGTAAATGTGTCTTGCAGCTGCCAGTGGGTCAACACGCTGAGGGTTCATCGTCTTGAGGGCATGACGGTTGTCCTTAAAACCTCTGCTCAACTGCCACTTAATCCCACAGACACTCAAACATCTCTTGGTGGATATAAATGAATTACCCCAAGTTCTGCTGTCAGCTAATGAGTTGCCCTCACTGCAGCTGAATCCTCAGGGGTTCCTGAATTAACTTGAAATTAAGCAGAGGTGCAGGGTCTGATATGGTGCCTATCATCGATCAGGTTAGACACTGTCTTTGTTTCACTCCTGGCTCTTTAAAATGGATTGGGATTGTCAAACCTGTGTTCCTGGAGCGAGGCACGTTGATAACCAGTGTTTTGTGTTGGTATATAGGGCTGAATGTGGGTTTCTCATTATACAAAGTTGAAAATTTTAGCTCAGGAATCACAGACAAAGTGTGGCAGCCTCAAGAATAGCATTTAAATCTGCAAATACCCAGCATGAGCTGCAAGACTTCTTGGTGTTACACTGTGTCGCGGGATGTACTTTTATAGAATACCTCACGCTGAAAATTTAATTAATCAGAGAAGGGTTATCACATTAGCAGCCTGACTGAGTTATTTTTTAGTGAAAAAATGTGTGTTTAAAAGTCTAAATGCTCCTGTTACAATGACTAATTATCTCCAGAAAATTGAAAGCACACAAGAAATTATCAAGAAAGAACATTTAGACATCATCTGTCTTCCTAAAAACACTTGTCTGAACGTATTAAGAAGAATATTATTGCAGCATAGATGTTGGCCATTTGGAATATATTTTTTCTGCCTTCTCTCTAAGTGCATTCTTGCTACAATTTTTTTTGATCCAGTGTCTGAATGGATTAAAGATTTATTGAATTTTTTAACTGTAATCATTCTCTGGAGAAGATTGATTTCCCTGCTGCCTCAGATTTGGTTTAATTTTTGTGTTACTTATGAAATAATGAGGAATATACATCAAAGTAATGGGGGGAAGCAATGGCATGGAGCACTGGCAGCGTGTCACGACGTGTGGGTCAACAAGGAGTCTTGCCTCTTGTATTTATGGACTGTGACGGTAGCGCAGGGATTACAGCTTGCAGAAGCAAACTGACTGCCAGAGCCAGAACTAGTGGAGCATACACCCAGCCACCTATAAATCTGTGTCCTCTTATTCTTTATTAACTGAGGAGCGGGGTTTTTTAATTATATAGAACTTGATGATGACATATCTTGTGAAAAAGAAAGGAGCTTACAGGGAAACTTGATAGCTTTACGTTAGGTGAAATGGAGATGGGACTTCTACAACCCAGCATGGGTTTAGAAAAGTAAAATTTACTCCTGCCCAGAGCATCCTTTAGGTTTTTAAATGGGAATTTAGCAATGGATTAGCCCTGTGTCAGTCATTTCCAACTGACTGAAAATGACAGGAGGGAAATAAACATCGTCTGGTTATTCTTTCTTAGGAAGCAATGCAAAACTAAACCAAGAAAGAGACCAAAGGAACCTCGGCAAAGAAAAAAAGATCAATGACATAGATCACACAGGATGCACAGAGAAATCAGCCAACGTGTATTCGATGAGCACTTTCCTGGCTGACACAGGGCAGAACTAACACTGTAAACGCTACCTCCTGAGAAAGAGCCAAATCCTTGTAGCAGACAGCAAGTGCAGTTTACACCATCACTGGACCAGTGTGGAAGAGAGAGCAAGGGGATAGAAACAAGTGGTTGAGAATAGCACATTTTTAAGCCAGCCTTGCTCTAGGAGCCAGCGTGCCATTGAACTAAACCCTCTGAGCTTTGTAAAACTTCTGTCCACTAAAATATTTGGCTCATTACACAGGGCTCAATGTTGTAGTCTGAATTAAATCCATTTATAGTAGCTTTGGAGGACATCTGGGCTGGGTGGAATGCCTTTAGCAAGGAAACTGAATGCTAATAACCAGCCCAGTGAAGCCTGTCCAACCAGTTAGCCAAAGAAAATAACAGCAAAATGAAAAAGAAAGTACCTATTCCTCCTGCCTTTGCACATGCAAGAAGTCCTAGGTTCGGCTCTGCATTAATCCTTATGTATGGTCTCAATAAAGTGTCTGATTGTGTGGCAAGATCAAATGAAATTTATTCCTAGAATAATTATATATATATATATATATATATATAAATGTTTCCAAACGTAAGAAAAGGTCTTTTATTAACCTGGTATAACTTTTGAGCCAGGTACTCCCCTAGTATTCTCAATGCCTCCATTCAGCATGTTCAGATGTGCTTATATATCAAAAATGGAAAGAAGAAAAAAGAAATCAGTGTTCAGACATGTTAATGGTCACACATAAAAGAGTAAGTGGATGTTGTGAATTATTCTCACCTTTTTTTTTTTTTTCCCCCTTATTTTTAAGACAGACTGCACTGATTCCCGTAATAAATGAAAACTGACTTAGCATATTTTTGTATTATTGTGGTGNATGAACTTTCATTGAAAGCCTGGACAGGCTTTAAAGAGATGCTGCAGCTGTTCTGAATTTTAGTGAGCGGAGAAGGCTTCGTAGCCACAGGTTGTTATCTCTGAAGCCTTCCTTCCTGAGCAGGAGACTGGTCCTTGTTTAAGAGATCTAGTGTTGGTTTTAGTTTAGGACAAAAAAATGTGGTGCAGCTTGTGGCTGTGACCAGATGTGGCTGTGTTACCATGGTTTAGCGACTTGCCATTGTCGGCTGTACGGTGGTTTCAGGATTTATCTGTCTGGTTTCACTTCCCATTGTGGGAGGAGAAGTGAGCATGGTTACTGCAGCTCAGCCATAGCTCCCCAGGCAGGAAGTCCCTCACTTTTGGGTATACTCACTTTGGGTATATATATGCCCTAGGATTGCTAGAGGGAAAGCACCAGTTTTGGGCTCCCCAGATGTCTGTGTCCCCCTAAAACATTGATTAACTCAGAGACCAATAAGGTGGGTGGGGCTGGGGGACATGGTGCACCAGGAGCTGTTGAGAAGACTCTGTTCAGCCTGGAGAAAAGATGACTGAAGGAAGAGCTTTCTGCTGTCTATAGTCACCTCATGGGAGGGTGAGAAAACGGGGCCCAGCTCTGCTCAGAGGTGTGTGGTGACAGGAGTAGAAGCAACAGGCACAAGTTGGGATATGGGAAATTCCAGTTAAATGTAGGAAAATCTTTTTTACCATGATTGTGATCAAATGCTGGTGGAGGTTGCCCAGAACATCTGCGGGATCTCAACCTTGTCAATGTTCAGAATTTGGCTGCACCTGGCCCTGGTCTAGTTGGATATACTTTGTGTGGTGGGGTAGACTAGAGACCTTCAGGGATTCCTCCCAACCAAAATTACTCTGCGATTAGTAACAAATCCACTGAAGACTCAAAACCCAGAAGGTTTTTCTCTTGTTGGTTCCACCACCTTGTGTTGTGGGGCTGGGCTCATGATGTGGACAGTGTTGTGTGGGTCAGAGTAGGTTATGGGGGTGTCAGAGGCAGGTGGGAGCAACCGATGGGGTGAGGAATGAGTGACTCATGGCATCACACCATATCTGCTATAAGGATAAGGCAGAGCCTCCTGGTCAGAGGCTGGATGGGCTAGGAAGAGATGGAGGAGCCCCGCTGTGAGCTGAGGGGGACCCTGACTCCTGTGGGGCCAGCCGTTATGGGTTTTTACTGGCTATTCAACAAGTCAACAAGATGAGGGGTAACAGTTTTAAGCTGAAAGAGGGTACATTTAGATTAGATATTAGGAATAAATTTTTACTGAGAGGGTGGTGAGGCAGTGGCCCAGGTTGCCCAGAGAAGCTGTGGATGCCCCATCCCTGGAGGGGTTCAAGGCCAGGCTGGATGAGGCTTTGAGCAACCTGGGCTAGTGGGAGGTGTCCCTGCCCATGGCAGGGGGTTGGAACTTGATGATCTTTAAGGTCCCTTCCAACCCAAACCATTCTGTGATTCTATGAAGCCCAGATATGGTGCTTCTTGCTTCCTTGGCAACTTCATGTACCTGAAGGATGCTGTATTTTCAGCCTTGTTTTGATCACCACTCCTCAAGCCCTAGCCCTTCAGCTGGCCTCTGACTGCCACCCTGCACACCAGCGTGCTGCTTCATGTCACAGCATTTTATTGACACCCCATCAGCGGAGCCACAGGGGCTTTCCAGCCCCCAGTGCCGAGCCTGCCAGGACCTGTCAGCTGCTCCCCCAACACTCCTGCCCGCTTCAGCTGCTCCCGGGCTCCTGCCTCTTATGGATGTGGTTCGGTGCAGACAGGGACCTCAGAGCTTGGCATGCAGGAGAGGCACAAGCTAAATTTACCCCATTTTTTTTAGGAAGTTCAGAGCTTCCTATGCCAAAGGTGGAAGTTTCCTCCTTGCTGGAAATGCCTTCTGCACCCTGCTATGAGCTTGTTAATGCGTTCCTGGGAAAGCAATTCTGGAGGAAAAAATGGGGGGCTCTCAGTGAAGCCTGGAGCATTTATTTGGAGTCAGTGTGTTGATAATTTGCTCTCAGACTAAAGAAATGACATGTGATTAAGACAGCACTGGAGTAAGCAGATGTTTCCTGGAGAGGCTCTTAAAGACCTTCAAAGGCAGCTAAGCACTTGGGAATGGAGTGAACCAGGCTTGCCTGGAAATCAATATCCACAAGCTGAATTTTCACATTTTGGAAAAGTGGTTGTTTCATTTGGGTGCTTAACCATCCGCTCATCCTCAGCTGAGTGCTCCAAAATATTCAGCATGTATGTTATCATCTATTCTCTTTATGTCTACTTTTATTATCTACTCTTGCTCCTTCATAGCTGGTGTGAAAAGATGTGCAGCTAGTGTTTCTTTCTGGAGTTTCGAAACTTCGTTTATTTAAAAATCTCAAAACACAGCGTGGGCACCAAACAGCTAAACCTCAAAAAATTAATTTGTGGTTTTTGTTCACATTTCCAGACCAGTTCTCTGGAGCCCTGAGGAGGAGCACCCATTGCTCCTATTGAGAGAAAGAAAAAAAAATATTCATCTTACTTATTAGGAAAAATGCTACTCAGAGAAACAGCCCTGATCTGGAGTCATCAGTCGAGAGGCTCTTGGTTTTTACCTAACCCTGTTTTCTTCAAGATGCTTTCCTCAACTTGCTGGACCTGCTTGTTCTTCAGGCAGCTCAGCTGAAAATGTGTCGAGTCTCCCCAAAATGCACGAGCCTTTTCTGAGCCTGACAGAGGGCAGTTCAAGATCCTTCCCAAAATGAAAAGGCCCCGGGGGGTTATTTGAGCTGTGTAGCACTGAGGGGAGCAGAGGCTGTGGATGTTAAGTAGAACTTGTCAAAGCAATTTGGGCGAGAGGTGGGGCTGGCTAGCAAAGGACTAGTAGAAAACTGCTCAGGCTTTCTGCTAGGCATTAAAGATTACTGATTTTATGAACTTTGCTGAAGTCATGCTAGCAAAGTGAAATGCTTTTCCAGGTATAATTCAGCAGATTTCAGTTTAATGGCTGCAGCAGATCTCTGCCTTCGGAGGTGAGCGTTGGAGCCTGGGGCTGGAGCTGGGGACAGCAAATGTCCGTCTTATAGAGGCTTTCTGGTCTCTTAAAGGCTGTCTGGAAAAAAAAAGAAAATGCTGGTTGTACTTCAATATATATGTAATGGGAGGGAAAAGAGGGAAAGTGGAGGACAACAAGCCAAAAGTAGAGGGGAGCAGAATCAGGGAGTAGGGTAGTGTTAAACATTCTTCCTCTGTCTGGGACTGTTAGCCCATTGCCTGTAAACCTCAAGGGTGCCACAGCACTCTAGTAGCAAACTAGTCTGTTACAGATGGATATGAGGAATGCTTTAACACTTCCTTGGCTTCAGAGCAATGTTTTGGGTAGTTCTGGGTTTTCCAGTGTTTCACTGATGGGACTGGAGAAGATGGCTTCTGGATCGGCCAAGGCAAAATCCTCGTCTGCTCTGTGTTAAGGAGTGGCATGGGATGGGAAAGGTTGGCGGGGAGAGGTGGATTGGGGCCAGTTTCCCCTGCTGTTGGTTTTGAAGTGATGGGAAGGCAATCTGGGCGCTTGGCAGAAAGTGGATTTAGGTAATATGGTCTGTGGTGTGACTCTAGTTCACTAGCTAAGACCATCCTCCTACAGCTGTTAACTGGAGGGACTGGTAGCCAGTATAACACTGGCCAGTCCTAGTGGTGCTTGGACCTGGGCAAGCATTGCCAGGGTCTTAACCTTGGATTCACCCTGTGGCTTCCATCAGCTTCAGACAGATACATGGAAAACAGGAAAGGTGAACAGGTAGGAGACACATGGGGCATGGCTGAAGACCCCATCAGTCACCAGTAAACTTTCTTTTGTGGTACCATGATAGTTGCTCACATCTGTCACACCCCAACAGTGCTGTATCTCTACTCATCTGGGGTGAAATGGGATCATTCCTGTGCAGCATGAAGGTCAGTTGGAGCTAGTTGTTGTTCAGAAGGTTTTGCTGTTTATGGACTTGTTGTTGGGGTTAATCTTGGCACTGTGGAAGGCACAGGGAGATGTGGGGTCTGCCAGTAGTATTTTACACTGCTGTGCTTTGAAGAACGAGGAAAACTACCAGACACATAGTTCATTTCTAATATTACGCTACGAAGCTTTTTGCTGCTTGCCGCCCTGTGGATGTAATTAGTCATGGGATCTCTTTTTTAGATGTAATTACACCATTAAGCATACTTTCACTTCAACCACAAAAATGCATGGTTGAACTCTGTAATTACACCACTTAATAACATTACGTAATTTTACGTAAGAGTATAGGAAGCAAACAATGTATGGCTCAGACTCACTCTGCCTCGCTGCCGCTTTGATCTTCAAAACAGTTGCTGGGAGTGCAAACTCCACATCCTGCGTCTGGGTGAGTCTAACTTGGAGAAGCTGTTTTCTGCCCAGAAGCACTTCAATCGGGTGCGGTAAGGCCACTCATGTTCATAAGTAATTGAAGGATCCGGGCTTAAGTCACTGGCTGTGATATTTTCAAGTTCATGGAGTTTGTTAGTGGTTTGGGGACTCGTCATAGCCCAGTTGCTGTTGGAGTTGGTGTCCCTAAAGAAGGGAGGACTTTAGCGTCAGCCTAGTGAGGGACCAGAAATAATAAATAGTGTGGGTGGAGAGGATTCATAGAATCATAGGATGCTTTGGGTTTGAAGAGACTTTTAAAGGTCATCTAGTCCAACCTGCCTGCCGTGAGCAAGGACATCTTCAACTAGATCAGGCTGCTCAGAGCCCAGGCCAACCTGACCTTGAATGTTTCCAGGGCTGGGGCATCTACAACCTGTCTGGGCAACCTGTTCCAGTGTTTCACCACCCTCATCATAAAAATGTTCTTCCTTAAATCTAGCCTGAATCTACCCTCTTTTAGTTTAAAAGCAGTTCCTGGGAAGACCAGGAGTGACTGGTCTTCCAGTGGCTGTGGCAGGTTGGTGGACACTTTCATGGGGACTGGACTGGCTGGAGAGAAGCGTGACTGCCCCCAGCTGTCCTTGGCCCCAGTAAATACAGGTCTTGAAGTGGGTGGCACATCAGTATAGAAGGGATGGCAACTTAATGTCAAAGATGTTTGCTGCATGGCTTCAGTGCCCTTCTCATCAGAGGGTGTCACCTACCCGTGCCTGGTGCCATCCGTGGCAGTCCCTGTGAGGAGGATGAGGATATGAGGCAGTGAGATAGACCTGATGAGGAGGGTGTCCCCGCAATGGGAGCTGGTTGCCACTGGTAAATAGGGGTGGCTGCTGTGCACCCAACTGAGGTTGCTTCCCCAGGCATTGCTTGTCTGGCTCAGGGACGTGTTGCGGTAAGGCTGGGATATAGCCCGTAAGGTGTGACTTTCACCCATAGCTGTCTCCTCCTGGACTAAAATCTCTTTGTGTACATTTTCCATGTTTGATAGTTCTGTTTACTGCTTGCTTGAGAAAAAGAAAAATGATGAGTGCAATCTTAAAAAGAAATCAAAACCAAACACCACGAGTTTGGCAGCTGCACAAGTGGCTCAGTTCCTCTGGGTTTCTCAGTAAGTATGTGTCCATGAGATGGTTTTGTTCCTGTATCTTCTCTGCACAACACTGCGGAAGCTTTAAGTAAAATTTGTCCCTAAACAGGCGTCCCTGGGATGTGCAGCTGCCAGAACAAAAATCAGGCAACAAAACTGGCCTTGTGGGAAATGGTGTGACGAAGGGTGCATTTGGGCTCATGCAATTAAATTGCATAAAGGTCTGTGAAAAAGCAGAGCTGGAAGTAAAATGTTGCAATGACAGCATCAGCTTATGGCATTTCCAGTATCTGTCTGTGTGGTTACTGCAAGGACGTTTGAGGAACTTCTAAATTAGTCGACTTCCATCTCCTTGTAAAACCACCTGATTCCCTTCTCTAAGTTACGTTACTCTGCATTTAGGCATCATGTAATCGTCTGCTCTTCTCACACACGAGCAAAACGAGTGTCTGCTTACCCAGGATCATCCTTTTTACTTGAAAGAAAACTATCTACTGCTACTATTTAAAGGCCTGCGTAACTTGTCTGTAACAGAATACAGATATCTTAAAAGCGTAAGAATACTCCTTTTCAACTTTCAAGAAAATACACTCTGTGGAAATGGTTGGATTTAAAGCAGATGTTTTCTCAATCCCGTTTCTTTGTTTATGTTGTCATGGAAAGGGTTACACTGCATGCCTCGTGTCTCAGAAAGCAGCACATGGTAATGGACTTTTTATAGGCTGAGGAGACACCAATTCTGAGTTTAGGGCCAATCTAATATTTTTCATTATAATGTTTTCTCCATCTGCGTTTTTATTGTTGCTTTGGTAGCCTCTTTGTTCTCGGTCTGATTCTCTGAAATTGCCTCCAGAATAGTAGTTTGGTAAAGACCAGAGCTGCGAGTCTGGCAGCAGCCAAGGTGTTTGGAGACAGAAGCTGATCTCTGCCATAAAATAAAGCATAGGCAAAAAGTTTTGTCTGTTTGGAGGAGAAGATGGAGGGCACAAAAGACGCTGTGCTACCCCAGCTGGTGCCTTCTGAAGGGCTGGCATGGAAACTGGTACCCCTCCTCGCGCAGCTCCCCTTCAGCTGCTGAAAAAAAAAGAGTCTGATGTTTCTTTCCTGTTCCCTGGCAGTGCCAGGACGGACGTGTGTAGTTCATAGCTGTGTGCTTGGCTGTGCATATGATGAACTGAGAGTCGTGTGCTCTCACTAGTGTCAGAGGTGGAAAACTTGGTACAAAGTCTCTGCTATGTACTGTTGCAGCGGTTTGGGACTCTCTGGCAAAATTCACAATGAAAAGTCATTTAGTAGCTTTAGGACGCCTCTTTGCATGTTTTTCCCTGGAAAAGGACCTAATTTTGTGTGCACTATCATCATGACCATGAGATAAATTTTATTCTGTGTGTTTGTATGTACAAAAGTGCATGGATGAGCATCACATATGATTATACCTGGAAACACCAACAGCAACTGTTTTGCTCCTTTGGAGATATAGGGCCACAAACCCAGGAGAACAACTTTCCTGTGGCAATAGTGAAATTATGAACATGTGACACAGTTCTGGGGTGTCTAACCTCTGAGCTTAGTACAAAATTTTGCAAAACTGAGAATAGTGATAGCAAGTGCTGTTACAAAATCCAGATTTTCTCCTGTAGCAGCATATATGCAGGTTCCTCTCTAAAACACCGAAGCCCCTCAGTGGAACCACCAGTTATGTAAAAAAAACCACAAGGAAACTTAAAGCAGACCTTGGAGCAAGAAGCATTAGTGATGTTTAGGACTTTTCCCTTGCAGTAAGTTGTATCCACGTTGGCTTTTCTTGAGAATTGAGTTCCCCTCTGTAGTGTCCTAAATACCGTCTGTAGGTGAGTGTGCAGATGTGTGCAGAGCCCGTACATTCAGTATGGACAGTTGTGTGTTCAGTTATTAAACCGGATACTGATCTAAGCATAGCTGGTTTTCCAATAGATGAAAAAATCCCAAGTGTGATCAGTTACCTTTACAGTACCTCTTTCCACTGTTTTTTCCCCTTTCTGCTTACAAATGTGTAATTTCCTGAAAAATTTCTCACTGTACATTTATTTTTAGGCTTGTGTTTGTTTACCAGAATATGTCTGAAGCCTGGATAGATAGCAATTCAATATCCACTCATTGATTTCCCAGCTCTCATTAGCTTAAATACTTACTCGAAGCAGAGGGTAAGGAGTTCTTCAACTTTTATTTTAAGAACATTTGGTTTTCAGATGGCCTTTTGTGCTCTGTTGTATCTGAATCAATTTTAAAAGGGACCCTTTATATTCTCATTCTCTTTAATGTTTACTTTTTGGCATGAGCATCTGGTTGTTTCTGTTTTATAGTGCTTTGAAACGGAAACTAAGTTAGATATAGAAATTAATGAGCTCACTGATCATTTGCCAAAGCAAACATGGCATAGAAGATCCATGTAACAAATTAACTCCAAGATTTCCCTGAGAAATGCCCTTTGCTTTGTCTGAGATAACAAACATGGAACAACCTAATGATCAAGCTTATTATTTTATTTTTGAGTGGGTCACTGTGCTTTTTGGAAAGCAGTATGATCTAAGGTGGCATTAATAAACCCTGAATGCTGTTCCCAGAATTGATCTTAAATGTCCCCTGTTCAGTCGCTTCACTTTTCTAAGCCTCTCGTTACCATCCACTACATCTAAACCCCATCTTTTTGTTACAAAACCTGTAGGAAAGTGCTCTGAAAGAACCAAAATGTGAACATTTGTGTCAGTAGCATGATTTGAGCCATGCTTCAGCCTTATGTCTCTTCTTGGGCAGGGAACACATTCCCTATACAGTCCATATAGCTCGGCAATATCTTTTATCCTGGTCGGTTGTCACAGCTTTCTTACTGCCAAAGCAAGATCTCAAGAGAGTCAATTAACAATGTATTTCTTCAGAAGCAGAGACAGCTCCCTCATAGGGAGGTCCAAGAAGAAGAATTGGACACTGAAAATGGAGAAAATAAGTAGTACTAGAAAGCCATGAGATTTTTTGGTTTGTTTTTTTTTGGGGGGGGGAGGTGTTCCTTTTTTTTTTTTTTTAAGTTGGTTGTTATCTAAGTTTGAGACAGAAATGAGGGAAACTTTGAAGGAAGGAAATTAGAAAGAGGATATGAAAATGTTGCAGTCACCACTTTGCGTGGTTTTAACACAAACCTTTATAATTTTCTTAAACTTTACAATGAAGAAAAAACATTTTTCATGGGGGCACACCCAGACAGCAAAAAGTGTCTTGACCTGCTCTGTAATATCAGTGGATGCTGAAAGCCCACTGGTCAGCAAATGTTTCATTTCCCAACTCCAACCAGCTGGCTAAAAGAAAATGCTTTTTCTAGAGGGTGCGCAAATAAATTATTACACAGGTATAGAAAGGATTAGTCATTATTATGCAGTTGAATAAATAGTTAGAGTTTTGAAAACTTTGCTCCACAGGACTTTTTTAAAATCATGTCTCCTTCTTCAATTTGTCAAGAGACCCAGCTGAATTACCGGGGCTGAGGCAAACAAGCTCTCATGGTTACCATCCGTTTGCCCAACTGTAGCTTTTGTTGGTGTCAATGCAATATTTAGCGATGCCTAGATGAATGCTCTGAAAAATGAACTCTGGGTGCAAATCCAGGGGCATGTGCACATTCTGTCAGTCCATTTGAACTTCAGACCTCAAAATGCAACTATGTTTTCTGCTAGAGCTCCCAGCTCTCTGTCTCTCCATCTCTCCATCTCTCCTCTCCTCTTCCCATTTCTGTCTGGAAATGATAGGAATTCTATCTGGAAATGGTAGGAAATGGGTTGTTTTGAGTCTCCCAGCCTGGGTGGTACCTGGGGTGGTACACAGAGCCTCAGCCATTGATGGGTTCTAAAAAGCATCTTAAACATCCTGTGAGTTGCACCTCTTAGTGAGCCTGAAGCTTTAACGTGGACCTCATGGCACATCAGGAGACACCTTTGTACTGAGGCTTGTAGTGTAGATATCTTGTAGATATCTTGTTGAGTCCAAAAGAAATGTGTTTTCTCTAAAGAGGTATAAAAGATTGCTCTCAGACCCAAGGCTCAGGTGTCATCATTCAGGATGCTAGGTGAGTGTACTGGGGAGCTTGTATAGCGTCTGTCCTCACTTGACATGTGTTTGTTGCAAAGTACAGAGGAAAGGAAAGGTAAGCAAATTGTGAAGGTACTTCTGCAGAAGGAATATACTTTTTTTTTGGTCTTATGAAAATTTATGAAGATTTATTGAAGCAGGTTTGGTTTTTTTGTGTTTTTTTGTTTTTTTTTTTTTTTACTGGGAGAATAGAATTGCAAATAAATGCAGTACTCTGCAAAATATTAGAAGGGCATCATGGCATGCTTCCAGCTTTTGGTGCTGAAGTCTGATGAACAAATATCTGAACAGAGAAGGGGGAGGGAAGGGAGAAGAAAAGATCTATAGCATTTGCATGGGCAGATGATTTTCAGCTTGTGGTTGTTATGTTTCAGTGGGGAATCAGTAGTGTCAGGGGTTTAGAAAATATTGTTGACACAGAAATGTGGGACTTTAAAGAGTAAAACTTGGGTTCTTATCTTGCCAGCTCCTCTTGTGATGCTCTCAGTTGTCAGGAGCTGAGCAGAGCCCTGCTGAGGATATTATTTGCTTTGTTTTTATTTTTCATCCTGGAATTCTATTTTATTTATCTTTATTTCTTCAGTTTCATGGGAAGAGACACTCATCACCCCAAAGAGTGTGTGATCTAAATAGGCAGAAAGTGGATAAATGAATGCTAAGTCGCAAAGTAATTGAATAGCAAAAGGAGAAGCTGGGTGTCCCAGCCTCCTCTTCACCACCCTGCGTCCCAGCAGCTCTCACATGTATTAATTATCTCTTTCTTTCTTCAGCACTTGCGATTCTTCACAAAGCACCTGAGCAGAGACTGCCCCTGGGCTGGCAGACAGATTATTTCGGCTCCTAGTCCTGGGAGGCTGATTCTCATGTAAATCCTTCCTTCAAAGGAGCTGCTCATGTGAATGGCAGTTATTGAACTGAGGAGAGGCAAAGTCCACCTGTAAACAGTGAGGCAGGTATGATGCAGCAAGAGCAAACATGTTTATGCATTTTGCATGAGACAATCACGGGTTCAAGTCAAAACAAACAAAAGAAGATAATCTGTGGATCAGGGACTGGGACCAGCGTTGATTCCTCCCAAGTTGCCAGGTGGGCTCCATCTCCAAAGCTCAGCCTCTGAGTTCTGGGAAGAGGGATGAGGAGTTCTGCTGCCATAGCACTGCCTTTGTGGTGATTAGGAAGCTCTCTGGAGAGGTTTGGGTGTGAATCCCTCAAGCTGGGGAAATTGGATATTGGTCTTCCATTGGTGTTGAGAGTGGTCTGGTGGCATTCACTTTTTGTTGTAAACATCTCGGTCAGTTGTCTGAGTCTAAGCAGGTTGCCGTTATGTGGTCAATGGGGAAAGAGATGTACCCCCCATGGTTAATTCCTCTATCCTTCCTTAGCATAGGGTGGAGTATCCCTTTTCCCACGGCATGAACCAGATGCCCAACTGTAGACATTTGGGCTTGAGAACTGAATCCCAACATCAGGATTAGTATCATTGATAATGCAGTGGAAAGGGACCTCAGGATGTCTCTCATCCAATTCCCTGCTCACAGCTGAGTCGATTCTGAGATCAGACCAGGTTGCTCAGGGCTTGATCCAGTTTGGTCTTAAAGGCTGGAGGCTGCCCCACCTCTCTGGGCAGCCTGCTCCATCTGGACCTGTACTGCATCTGAATACTTCCAATGGTCTGCAACCCCTCATAAGACTTATTTTGAGGGCGCCTCTTGTGTGAATCCCACACAGCCTTATGCACAGGTCAGAGGATGTGATTTTGGGACAGCCGAGGTGGTGGCTCCTCTGGGCGTGCCCAATGGCAGAACTTAGGTGACAAAGCTTTTGCCAGGGAATTTCAGGTGGTAAAAGAGGTTAGACTGTGTTTCTTGGATCTCTGCTACAGTCATCACTGTTCTGTTTGTGTTGCACTTTAAGCACTAAGTGCTATAGCTCAGAAAGTGTTTTGGGGTGAACAGTGATTTTTAGGTGCACAGCTTCAGAGTGGATTTGTACGTGCCAGCCCTACAAAGCCTTGCAGCATGGACTGCTTTGAGAGAGTTGGCTCTATTTTCATGCTAATGTTTGAAGAACTGGGTCTTGTCCAATAAAAGTGTACCAGGAAAGAGTCTTTTTGGGTTATTTTAAAAAGGGATTTCAATGCTGGGTAAGAATCACCTCTAAACGTCTCTTCTTGTCCATATTCTGTGTGTGCAGCTTTGCTGAAAAGTGTCAATGAGTGCAAGCTTTGGAGTTGGCCCTTCCTCCTTTAGGGGTTCTCTGTATAGGAAGAAAAAAGAAAATAAATAATGAATTTTAGTTCACACAGAACTCATCAGGAAACTTAAAATCAAGAGTATAGGCAAAGAAATGCTGTTTGGATTCTTCTGTTTGCTTCTTGACCTCTGAGCATTTAAGGATTTCAAAGCTTCTTCCACATTCAGTTGAATAATTGAGAATTTCTGCTTGCTTTCTTTCCTTCCTGAAGCAACAGCACAAGAAGGATGGTGTGGAGAATATCTGTCTCTCCTGAGCCTTAACCTAGGTCTCAGTCCTGCTTTTTTGTGATGATGAGGCATCCCTCATAGCCTCATTTGCAGCTGCTACAGAGGGCAAAACCTACCCCTGAGTATTAGCAGTTGTAAACTGTCCACTCACATCTATCTGTTCCTTCTGTCTCTCCCAGCAAGATATTATAATTTAGGAATGATGTGGGAGCCTACGGCTGTTATTCTTGACATTAACTCGCTCCCGTGGTGGCATTTTGTCATCCAGCGAAAGCTCCATGGCTGCAGAGATTCATTGCTGTGCCAAGGCTCAGCTGGGTGTAGAGTAATCAACAGCAGTCGCAGCTTCACCTTCTTCAGGGAGGGAGAAAGCAAAGGAGAGATGCTCTTTGGGCTGGGATTGTTCAAGGAACCACTTTTGACTTGCAAATCTTCTTTAAGAAATGAGCCTTGGAGTTTACTCTGGGGGAGATGAATCTGGAATAGCCAAAAAGCCCCACACAGCAAAGCAGTGCGTGCATCGGGACAGGGAGTGGAGCAATTGCGAGAGCTTTTGTTACTATGCAGAGGACCAAGTTCGTCTCTGATGAAGATCTTTTGCCGTCTACCTGTCCATTAGGCCACAGGTGGGGCCATCCACAAGGACTGAAGTGGTCATGAGCAAGATGTATCTGTGATGGTTTCATATTCTTTTGAAGTGACTTAAATTATCTTCCATATATACATTTTATATCATTACTTTGCTGATAATGAGTATTTTGAAGTACAGTGTATTATTATATGAGTCTATAAATCCATGTATGTGTATAGTCTGTATATAGGTAGTCTGATATTGGAAAACATGAGACGATGTCAGCTTTTGGTGGGTACTGTCACACCAGACTGTCTTCCCTTTCCTGCCCTGTATGTTTTATTTCACTGGCCTTGCAGTGGGGAGTGCCTGGGCTCTGGGAGTGTGGCTGCCCCGGCTGAGACAGCTGAGACCTGGCCATGACCTGGGAGTGCCCTATGCTCTGGTTCCTGATTTGGGCTGTTCTGTGAAAGCCCCATATTTCCATGTGTGTTCGGAGGTGTTGGATAAACCCCCTATAGTTGGGACTTGGAAGAAAGTTTGGCTTCAGACCTAAACTTTCTGCGGCTCCAGTTGTGCCTATCAAGTCTGCATTTGGCTAATGGGTTTCAGTGGAGTGTCCTTCGGCTGGTCTCTGGTTTGGATGCTCCTGAACTGTCTTTATATCTGCTGGCTCAGTCCTGCTCATGCCGTAGGTGAGGCAGACCAGGTTTGATCACCAGGTTCGCAAACCCTGCCGTAACCTTGCTCCTCGCACAGCCCACATCTACCCAGCTACAGTGCTGCAGACGTGCCTCTTTTTGTAGGAACAACCTCAAAGCAAGACTCGGTTCCCCTTTGGCTTACCTGAATGTCTGCATGGGGTGTAAATAGCTGTCTCATGTGGAGTCCATGGAAAAGTTTCCCTTTTGACCATCACGTCCTTTGCTGGAAGCAGCTCTGAAGTTAGCCTGTGTGTTTTCACTGTGTGGTTTAGGGACATGTGACAGTTTTGCCTGGGACTGTGCCTTTGGCTCCAGCTGAACTTCCTTCCTCAGGAGGAGGATTGAAGAAAGCAGCCCACGCATAGGCCTTTCTATGAGGGTTATTGTTATTTTTTTTCAGGACTGAGCTATCGCAGTGATGGGAAATGATGCCTTTAAAGGGGAAGACTGATGGGAGCTAAAAACACAACTAAAACCACAGCAAGTGCTTTGCCATGGCAGGCGGATACGAGAGCCCCAATCCTGGGGATCACCAGCCCTGAGACACAGCTATAAAGAAGGAAACAGAGCCCCGGTCTGCCCTAGCCACAAGTTTTTATGATAAATGGCTGGCGGTGGTCTCGGAGACCTGTACTTTTAACAGCAAATCTCGTCTCCTTTGCCTGGATGTAGCAGGGATGGCTGGAATTGCTGCTGTTTGGTGTGTGATAAAAAGGAGCATCTCTGCGCTCCGGAGCCCTGTGCTCTGCGATTTCTCTGCTCTGAGCTTTCAATCCCCCTCAAGCGGACACTTCTGCAGAGGTGGGTGTCACCGAAGTGGCGTTTGCTGCAAAGAGCAGGAGGCTGCAAGCTGGTGTCTAATAACCGCAGCTGTATCAAACCTGCGGGGACGTGTACAATGAAACAGGCACTTTCTTCCGTGCCACAGGGTGCCGGTGGTACTTGCGCACATCCATTACTCCGGGGTCAAGGAGAGGAGCCTCTGCTCATGTCCCAGCGTGGTTCCCAATGGGAAATCTACTTACTTGGGCTTGTGCAGAGGGAAGAATTTAGTGCTATGTGTTTCTGCAGAGTTCAGTTTCTCATCGACCTTGGCATAGCATCCCGGGTGGAAAATGATGTGGGGAGGCCACTGGGGATGAGCGATGGCAGCCAGGACACCAGGCCACGCGAGGAGGAGAAATGTCATGCTGAGAGGGACACTTTACTCGTGTTAAGTAAAAATAGGGCAATCCTAGGGGAAAAGCTGTTTAGCAGCCTTTAGGGAAACTAGACTTCTTTGGCAAGCAGAAGCATTGTAGGAAAGGGAAGACAAATTTATCCATGAACCTAGTAATTTTATTGGGGTTATATGAAGGATAATTTTGTCCCTGTGGCATAAGTCCTTTATGATAGAAAACTCTTAACTGCTTGGTAGTAAGAACAGTGAATGTTTTCCTAAACCTCAGTTTTTAGGTGGGTTTTTGTTGGAAATTAAAACCAATATGGATTTTTCTCAGCAAAGTTTGTTAAAAGTCTACTGTGTTTTTCTTCTCTAGATATAGTCAAAATGTTTGGAAATTAAAAATATTATTAAGAAGTATCCTTTTTTTTTCATACAGAGGTTTGTGGAAGGTATTTCTAAGCCTGCTTCAGTGCTGTTCTGCAATAATTTATCCATTTACTTCAGAAGCTTTTCTGATTAACTTCATAGTTGCACTCATTTTCCTTGTCTTGCCTAACTCTATATTTAATTATTTTTAATAACAGGAATATAAATCATATTATTCAATATCTTACTCTTCATCTTTCCAGGGACAATGGAAATAGAGAAATTTGGGCTGGGCATTTTGATGTACATGATGGAAAGGCAGTAGATAGGAGATATTTTTCTTCAAGAATATTAGTGCTCACATAGGTCCATGTGCATTGCTTGGTAGAAGAACTTGTGTCCCAAAGGGCTTTCAGTGCCAGACCAAAGGTAAAGTGCTGAGGTGCTGTAACCCAGTGGGATTTAGAATCATAGAATAGACTGGGTTGGAAGGGAACTTTAAAGGTCATCTGGTCCAACCCCCCTTGCAGTAAGCAGGGACATCTTAAACAAGATCAGGTTGCTTGGTTTGGAGCCAGGTCTCTTGAGTTAATCCTTTCAACTGCAAGACCATCCATCACTTCTCAATGTGGTGATTTAAAACTTTAGGCCAGTTTTTCCTGAGCATCCACCAGTTCCCAGTAAGAAGAGGCTCTACACGGTGATTCACTTTTTTAAAGGGAGGAAAAAATGGTCCATGCTGAATATAACCTTCCTGGTTATCTTGTGACCATTTCCTGCAGATTTTCTCGTCTACAAGTCAGGGGTGTATCACTATGATTTTTGTTAATGAAGTACATCTCTCTGTTGTGCTTATATCCCCTTAGAAGCTACTTTTTCTTTTAAAAGCTGATATCTGATGTTGTGCCTTTGGGCTATATGCTGCAGATAGGCTCAGATGGTGCTCCCCTCCGAATCATGTCACATAATGACTTGTGAATGAAAGATATTTCAGATCAAGGAAAGCAGGAAAGTTCAGTGAAAAAATATAACAGCACAGCTCTTATCCAATTCTTTTCATTCCCTGATCTCTAAGGGGTTTGTGAAGGAAACTGTCCATTTATGTATATTCTGCAGATGGGAAGCACCCAGAAGGTCCAGCATCACTCAGCAGAACAAGAGTGAATCAGAACTAGACTGTGGGTCTCAAATCTTCTGGACAGTGTCTTACCATGGCGTTTTCCAAAATTATTATTATCTAACAGAAGTTTACATGGTTATTTTTGGTATTATTTTTTTTTTCCTGAGTGAGCACTACAGATTTTGGTAATTTAGTTTTCCCAGTGAGTTTACCAAAGAGATGTGTTGGAAGACAGGACTTTTTTTAACCAGGGCAAGTGGACAAATATCTGTCATCAAGAGGATGTCATTGGTGGAGTGTCAGAGGTAGGGAGAATATTTTACACATGGGGACAGAGTGAAGTATCAGCATCTCACAGCATACTTCAGCCAGAACACATGTCCCAAGCATATCAAACAGTTCTGCCAAACTGATAAGGCCTGAAAGTTGGCCAGGAAAGCTATTTCATACTATAGATATTGCATAAGAACACATTGGCTTCTCATTTATTTACAGGAGGATGTATATAAAATCTGAATTCTGTTCTCTGCTCCATGTTTGTTTAAAGGAAATAAACAGGAGAAAGAGGGTGTAAAGCATCATTTTGTTTTTTTCTTCTGTACTCATTTATCTGGAGAGGAGAAGGCATTGCCCCATATGTCCCTTGTATCTGGTTTGCTTAGTATTTCGGAGGGCTTGTCTGCATGCAGCCCTGAGTGCTTTGCTAATTCTGACAGAGCACAATCTGTTTAAGATAACGAGTTGAGGAAGCTGGATGTTCATGCTTGCGCTTGTTTGCTGTGTAGAATAGTGGAAAAAAAAAAAAGGGTCATCAGCTGCCAGGTTAACATTGGGTTCTCTTGCTACTCCATGGCCAAGAGATGCTTACTGATACACAGACTCTGTACCTGCAGATGTTGCTTTTAAAAAAGGTCTTAACTTTTTTTTTTTTACAGGCTCTAGATCATTGCTTATTTTCTTGTAAACCCCATTCCGTCCCATACTAGCTAGGGAAGGAAAAGCAGACAGCTTTGCCTGAGCTTCTGCAGCCATTCTTCATCTTCTCATCATTTGTATCATTGTTATAGAGGAACATGAAGGGCCCTACAGGAAAGCTGGGGAGGGACTTTCTTTTTTGGGGACTTTTTACAAGTGCATGTAGCAACAGGACAAGGGGTAATGGATTTAAATTGGAAGAGGGCAGATTTAGGCTAGATATTAGGAAGAAATTCTTTACTGTAAGGGTGGTGAGACACTGGAACAGGTTGCCCAGAGAAGCTGTGGATGCCCCATCCCTGGAGGGGTTCAAGGCCAGGCTGGATGAGGCTTTGAGCAACCTGGGCTAGTGGAGGGTGTCCCTGCCCATGGCAGGGGGTTGGAATTAGATGATCTTTAAGGTCCCTTCCAACACAAACCATTCTATGATTCATTGGTGTCTTCTTCACCATGAATATTCATTGGTTGAGGGGATTCCTCCTGATTTGTGCATCTGTTTGTCCATACGTGTGAAAGGAAGACCAGGATTGAATTGTCCACCTGAATTTTCTGCGGAAATTGGTAGCATTGGGTGATTCCAGTTTTGGGCACTCATGTCTTTAATGGGGCCTTCCTTGGGAGGACAGATGGTTGGGGCTGTGTTGGCACAGGGCTTTGTGCTTGTCTCACGTAGCATGAGAACTCAAGAGTTGTGCTGTTATCTTTCTTCCTGTTTTTATCTTCCCTCCACCAACTTTCAGTATTGCATGCTTCAAAATAGTTGTTCTTATACCATCCAAAGAAACAGAAAAAAATAGAAATAAAATCTGACTTATACCATCTTTAAGACATTTTGGAGCTCCTGAAACAGGCTGATCGCTGCCAGGGGTCACAACATGCCCAATGGAGAGAGGAACGCAGTGAAATTAATAACATAATAGGTAAAAGCTCATTTTCATGCTCAACAGATGATTCACGGGAGTCATGGCCCTGGAGAGTCTGACATATCCACTCAGCTCATCAGAAAGTTATGGTAAATTGGAAAAAAAACAGTGTTAGTAACATGATGAACATGGTCTAGGGCTTGCAGTGGGACTTCAGATTTTTCCTTCCTGATTTTTCAGCACAAAGAATTATATGAGCTAACTCAAATTAATTTCAAAAGCAGAGTGATGCAGAATCCGACGTGGAAATCAGTGTTACAGCAGGGCTGGAGGGAGCTCTGTGAGTATGGTTTGCTTTGCTATTAGTCCATTTACTAATTCTGAGTAAAATTATCAAATCTGACTTAATGTTGATTTGGCGTCTACCCAGCAATGAAAATTGTTTGGACAGCTAAACCAAATCAAGATAGACAGACCAGGGTATCTTTCCTAAGTAATCAAACCATGTGTTACGAGGAATTTGACCCACGAGAGCTTATTTTATGTCTTTCTTTGGTAGTCTCCCGAGGTTACATTCACTGAGCTGGGAGTTCTGCGGAAGTGTCACAGGAAACGATAACTTGCTTCAAAATTAATTATGGTGAGATAAGGGTTGTGAAATAGAGCTGTTCCTCTTGGAGCTGTCAGCATCTCCCTCGTGCTTTTTTGATGGTTATGTTGCTTTTTGTAGGTGCTGGTGGCATCCCTGATTATTAAATTCACTTTTTGATCTGTACCATCTACGCAGGGTGTAGAGAAATTTTCATCTACTTGATGACATGGAGATCTGGTATTTCTGTGAATATTTTCTCCATTTGCCCTTTTGTTGGAACCGGTTGAGGTCTGATATGTTCTGAACATTATCTGTTAATTTCTCTGAACGAGGACTGAGCAGACCTCATGGGTTTGTGGTTTCCATAGGATAAATCCAGCTGGGATCTCACAAGTTACCAAAAAAATGGTCACCCAATAGATCCCGCTGATTTAATCGTTCTGAAGGAGTGTATTGGAAGAGTTGTTTAACTAAAGTGACTCCTCAGTTGCTCCCACATAGGCAGCAGGTTTGGAAGTAGTTACTAAAAGTAATGGGGTAGTGGGAAGAACAATACTTCAATCTGACAGATTTGGAAGTTACATAATTTTAATGGTTTGAAGAGTCTGTCACCTATTAACAGTTACTGAATAGCTTAAAGAAATAATGTGCTGAGAAAGCTAGAGGGTAAAAAGGTGAAATTGGTGTCTATTATTATTTTTATTGTGCAGCCCCATCACCTCAGGCATGAACCTACCTTCCCTCTTCGTGGGGTTCACTGTCCCTAAAGTATTTTGGGTTTAGTGTAGGGTCTGGTACTAATATGGGATGTTTGATCTGTCTGTGCCTGTTTTTCCATCAGTTAAACAGAATAATATTTGCCTTCTTTTGCAAACCACGTTAAGATATAAGGAGAAAAAAATGAAGAAAAAAAGTCAAAGTACTATTAATTATGGTTGGTTTATTTAGTGTTTTATTGATTTAATCCCATTTGATTGTTAGCTTCGAAGATTCCCAGGGAGAGTTCCTAGAAATTCAGTATCTCCAAGAGGAATAAAATTCACAGAGGACTAAGTAGTGAAAAAAAGAAAAAGGTCTCTGAGATTGGATCTTATTAAAGGAGATAATAGACTTTTCTATATAAGACTCTTTAGTCTTATACATTTTTCAAAATGTAAATCACACTTGGGGGACACATCTGAAGCTAATGCAATTAGGCATAATGTGAGATTAATGTACTAGTTTCAAATTATCCTATAATCAACCCTTTCACGAAAGCACTCGGTCCAAAACCAGATGAATGACAAAGATGAGCGATGAGAAGGAGAACGTGCTTGAAGTGAGTGAAGAGTAATAGTCTCCATTTCTACTTGACTCCAGATGAGACAGGCTTCACTGGGTGTCCCACTTTACAGATGGAACCGAGGCAAGGGTGAAGGAGATTGTGCTTTTCATCTGTATCTGTGCTGGTGTCTGCATAGGGTGAACATGACTTGGGCTCTTTTCTAGGGTTTGGAAGAGAGAAGGTGCCAATTGTCAAATGGGTGAAGAGTGATTCTATTTGATGACAGCCTTTAAGTTTATCCTGTTGTGATTCAGATGTGACTGAGTTCTGCTAGTCAACGTAAATGTAATTTTGATGAATCTAGGCAGTTACAACTCCTCTGTGAAATAGGATGCATTAAATTTTTCATTGTAACCACATGAAGATGTGAATATGACTGAATTTCGCAAACACTAGCCCTGCTGTTGTATATGAAAATTTCAATATATGTGTGTATATACACACACATTTGCAAAAAATAATAAATTTGCAAAATACCTTTTTGCTCTTGCGGCCAAGCAACAACCTAAATTTCTGACATTTCGAGTTACATTAGGAGAAAACTGGCTTCTGAAATTGGACTTCCATGGATTTTGACACAATAAATCTTTCTTGCTTGGAGTATTGCTCTCACTGTCCTTTAAAAAAATGTTTTCTGTAAAAGTACATGTTCTGTGCAAATATTTCTCTATTCTGCTTATTTGAGTGACCTGCTGAAATAATCTTCTTATAGTGATAACTTTAGGGTTTTTCTGGACTTTCAGTTGATAGTTTGATTGCACTGATTCTGTACACAGAATGGGAGAACAAGAGAATTTTAATCCAAATCTGACTTCATCTAGCAGGCTTTTTTTCAATTTAAAGATTGTGCAATACTGGTGGTAAAGATAGAGTGCATAAATTGGTCTCCAGCTTGGCCAAGTGCTTAGATACATTGTTTTCCCTTTGCCTTTAATATATGGCTTTGAAATCTTCTAAATTACTGGTTTCCTTGGCTGTCTTGTTGTAGGATATCAATTTACATTTAGTATTGTGTGACAAGAGAAGTCCTCGCCGTGTGACAGTTGTTAACTGAATTTATTTGAGGATGAGAATATCCACAGGGCAAAGCTACCATCTCCAGGAGGACAAGTTACTGTCTCTGTAGGAGGTCTCTGCAAAGGGACAAAGGATTAAGCAGGCAGAGAAAACAGATTTTTACAGCTGCCAAAAGTGGTTTGAGACTGACTGAAGGGGCAGCGGGAAGCTGTTGCTGCCTCTCACCAGTGCTGTGATGGGCTTGTAGACCTTCTCTGAGTGCTTGGTCTGGTCCTGAGACCTTGTCGGTCTTAAGACAGGAAGAAGTAAGGGTGGAGATGGGAGGATGATGTTACTTGTGTCTTTGTGCCCTATTTGGGGGTCTGGCATACCAGGCCTATAGGGGTAGATTGAAAATAATTCCAATAAAGAATTCAAAAATATGTTTTAAAAGTTAATGGAGCTCTTTGTTCATCTAACCAAAGACTAGTCCTGGAGAACTTGCTGAGAGTTTTTTCAGAGGTGTGCAAGGAATAATAGAGGATTCTTCGTTCTGTCAGATATGTCTCCCAGACAATTTATTGTGATGCTGAAGCTAGACATATCCAGAAGCAGAATACAGATTTTGACACGGTCATTCATCAGTGGACACAAAATAAATAAATAATTTGTTGGATCAGACGTGTCTTGAGAGATATATCTTCCCTCAGTGTGGGATTAATTCAAGGAGGAGGTCTGATGTCCAGCTGCACAGACCATCTTCATGATCGTTATATTCATTAATGAATGCTCTTCGTTTAGCTCTGGTGAGATGATCTTGCATACTGGAAGATCAAGCGTTTTGTGATTTTTTTTCCTTCCAGCTTTCTGATTTGTAGCCTGTTCATTCATCTAGATAGTGTTCCCAAGAGTGAGATCCCTTTCTGGGTGTGTTTGCCCCATCTGGGGTCCCTCACCTGCAGCTCTTCATTCTGTCCCTTGCAGATGCACTCTTGCTCATGTTTCTCCCTTCCTAATCACCTCTATCCAGGTCAATTCTGGACCTTATGGTGTCTTTCATATGAACTATGGGCTTTTGTTACGCTGGAGAAATCATCCATATGATTACTCACCAGGATGGGTAAACTCAAATACATCTGTCTCTTCTTTAAATAACTCCTTATGAAATGGGATGCACACAAAACAGCAGGGTTGATAATTTCCATTCCTTGTCTGTTCATCTGGGGCTTTGCATGCATATTGCTTGCTTATTCAGTGGTTGCTTTCTACAGTTGGTCCAGTCTGCCTGAGGATACGGCAATTTAATTCCTGAAATCTTATTCCTCTAGCACGTGTGCATCACCATATTGCAGAAGCCTTGCAAACATGGAGTGTTTGCCTGTCTCTCTTCTTCAGCCCGTCACTTGTGGTCACTCACTTTCTTTCTCATCAGCTTTGTTCCCATATGCAAGAACGTACCTCAAGATACACCACGTGCACTCTCGCCTATGGATTTAGCTTTTGGATGTCATGGGCATCCTAAAATCAGAGCAAGCATAGCCTGCAGAGAAAACCTGTGGTTCCTTATTCTGCTCATATTTGATGTTATTTCTAATTCTGGTTAATTATTTAATCTGTCTATTTGAATCAAGGCAAATGGGTTTAGGAAGCTGTGCTAGCTGCTGTAATTTTTCGGAGATGTAAAAGGAAGCAGTAGTTTCCATCTGCCAACTGAACAAGCCAATGTGATTCTCCTGCTCTCTTCACCTTTACTGAGAAGTAACGAATTACATCTCTCAGTACAAATTAATATTGCATCACGTCTGTCCATCTATATTTGAGAGTTATGTGTCTGTACAGAAAGAAGGGAATAATGTAATTAAGGACAAGCAGGTACACTGATGTGAATTTACCTTTGGTTGAACAGTCCTTGCTTGAGGTTTATTGCAACTTATTTAGTCTAAAAATGCCCTATAAAATTAATAGGGGCTAAATTAATCCCTCAGCTGTACAATTGGATGGCTAATTGATCCAGCAGGTTAGACTTCAGTGCATAGCTGCTAGCATGTGTGCTTGTGCCTACCAGTGACCTTCAGGTGGAGTCCTGTAGAGTAAAAGACACCTTTGAAATCATCCATTTATGATTTTTTTCTGAAACAAATATTGCAGCTCTCCCCATCCGTCCAGAGTGGGGCAAACAGACCTTAATGCCGATGCACAAACTTGATCACAGCTCCTTCAGAACACAAAACTGGAGTCTGTCAGATGGTTTGGCTGAGAACTAATTGTGCTTGTTGAATGTTTCCCAGAATCAGGCTTTCTTCTTTCTCTCTGCGATGTGTTAATCTTTCAGATGTGCATCACTATGGGAAAAGTTCCTGTTTCTGCAACTGAATGGATGCCCCATCACTGGAGGGGTTCAAGGCCAGGCTGGATGAGGCTTTGAGCAACCTGGGCTAGTGGGAGGTGTCCCTGCCCATGGCAGGGGGTTGGAACTGGATGATCTTTAAGGTCCCTTCCAACCCAAACCATTCTGTGATTCCACGATTCTATGAAATGGCTGGTATCCTAGCGAGGGTATGCAGGATGCTGGTGATGCTGTGCGAGGTTTTAATCAGCATCCCAAGGCTTGCCCTCCTGGGTGGTGCAGGTAGGGGGGCATCAGGAGGGTTCCAGTGGCTGCACACTCAGATGTGGGTCTATCAGTGCCTGCCAGCTCCACAGGAGGACCTGTATTTTTGAGAATACAAGCCAGTGTTAACTCCCTCTTCCATATGGGTTTGTTTTCTTTGCTTCCGAGGTGCAAGCTCTGTGGCAAGGAAGGATAGATCAGCAGCTGAACAAGGATAATCCCCTTTAGCAACAGCCTTGGACCAGGATGTGCCTGGTACCTGGTTTGGGTTGCAGCCGCCGTGGTCTTGGTGTGCACGTTCACAGCAGGGGCTGCTCCTAAGAAGGGTGGGGAGTGAGACTTTGTGTCTGTATTTCAAGGAGATTCTCCAAGGGGAGAAATGCAGACATCTGAAAAGATGGAAATAATGTTGACTCATAAATACAGCAAAGAGAATCAGCCTCATCTAAATGCTGTGCAAAGTCCTCTGCACTGCTGGTGGATCAGGAGGTGCCTATTTCATATGTATTTCTTTATTGTTATTGTTTTCGGGTTTTATGTGCCATGTTATTTCTGCTGCCATAGCACTTAAAGCCCATGGCTCTTTCTCCTCCAGGGTAAATGCATTAAAGCAGACACGATTTATCCCCCAAGTGTAATGAGGCAGGACCACGCTCACACCAGCTGCTGTCACCTGGACAAGCAGCACTCCTGCCACTTCTTTGCAGCCTGAGCATACACCGAGGGGCCCTCTCTGCTCGGGTGGGATCACAGTTTAAGGTGGACTAGAAAGCATGAAAAAGTCATGTATGTTATCTCGTCCTCTAGCGTATGTGCCCTCTTAATTTTATAGTTTTCTTGGAACTAAAAGCTTTTTTTCTAATTGTGAACATCAGTTTTCCCACCAGCTTCAGTTAGCAGCTTTGATTTAGACCTGTGAGCCTGTTCTCATAACTAATAAAAGCTTTCAATAACATTAGCTATAGTGACGCCCTTGTAACTTTGCTAAAAATTACCCAACACCTGTCAAGAGACTTGTTTTATTAGCTTGAACAGTGACAAGATTTATCCAGTCAGTAGGTAGTCATTCTCTAAAGAAGGATTTTATTTTGAATACCTGCCCGTTTTTTCAAATGCTTAATGTTTGCATGTTTTTCTCTGTCATTTGTGAGCAACATTACTGCACGTTCTGCACTACAGGAAAATCAAATTGGAGGTCCTTATTGTACAGTGCTTGCAATTAAAATGAGAGGACCAGACATAATGAGAGCTGGCAACAGGCTGTGAAGGGTTATGGAGAGAGACAGCACAAGAAGAGACAGATATTTATTCTTGAGAGAGCATTTTTTTACAAACACTAGA
Organism: Syrrhaptes paradoxus; assembly: GCA_013400615.1. NCBI lineage: Eukaryota > Metazoa > Chordata > Aves > Pterocliformes > Pteroclidae > Syrrhaptes > Syrrhaptes paradoxus. The sequence continues at coordinate 114,578 of VZTO01005427.1, read as the reverse complement.
ATTTGTGTTATGCCAAAGTCTGGATAAGGAGCATCTAATTGCAACCGGTGATGGGATCAAGTGGGACAAGTGCATATTAACATGTGTATTAACAAGACATACGAACTGGGTGAAAACCGTGATCCTTCAAATCCAATAGATTTTTTTACCTTGGCTTCCCTGCAGTCTTTATTTACTTAATCGCTTTTAAGGAGAAGGTGATTTTGTCCGTGCCAGCCTAGTCTGTGCAGCTGGGACAATAGATGCATATTCTGGGGCTCTTCTGGAAGGCTGATACCTCCAGATTCAGAGGTGATTGCATCACATTCATTCTAGGGATTAATTGTGTTAATTCAGTGACAATTCCATCTGGATTTTGCTCCGTGAACCACCTTTTGGGAGAAATAACCTCAGTGTTATCATCATCAGATGATGATTAATCCCCATTGAAGGTGTGTTGTCATGTCATAACCTGCACTGAGCTTCACGGGAGAGCCTTGGTGGAGCTGCGTCTGCTGCTTGCGGAGGTGAACAAGGTAAAGCCGTCATCAGGTTTTCATTGATGATTTCAGTGAGATTCCCATTCACTTTTTGTCTAAATTGGAAATTCAAATTTTTAAGAAAATAATTTCTTTTCTTTTTTTCTTTCGAAGCCCCTAACATTCGTAGGTAAACCAAGATCTCGACAGGTTTCTTCCATTTCTGAATACCCCCCAAACCTGCAGTGTGTACCACTGCCCAGGGAAGCACAGCCCTCAATCCACACCTGCTGCAAGACAGTGCATTTTTTATTTCTTTTCCATCTGCAGTCACCTCCGTATATGCCACATACTCCACATTCACATAAGGAACTTAAAGACACATTCTGGCCCAAAGTTTCCCAAATTAGGGTATACTAAGCCTGGATGAAGGATTTTTTTGTTTGCTTTGAATGTTCTCTCCTGCATCAGTTTTGCAGTAGAAATGTAGAAATTAATTTCTGTCCTGTGTGCTTGAAATTTAGCCCAGCTTGCACAGCCAGGGTCAGGTTTGGCACAAGCAGTGACTGGATGTCTTCATGGGCACTGCCCAAGAGGCACTGTGGAGCTCTTCTGGAATAAACTGCACTGCAATGTATATTTAATACCTTTACCTTTCAGTTAGGTATTGAAAACGATATGTCAAGTTGAAAGGCAAATAAAAACCTTTGTGTAAGTGTGCCCTAGAGGTAGGTTGATTGAACTGTATTTTTTTTTATTTATTTTTTGTTCCTGGTGTCTTGTGAGAAGTATCTTTGTTGGAGAAGTGATGCACTGCTGGATTTTATAATGAGGTTCCAACAGAAATTCTAACACAGAAATAAGTGTGGACTGGGTTTTTTGGGATTTTTTGTTTGTTTCAATTCAGTTCAGGTTTTGTCTTTTAACTACACACTTTCTTACAAGAGTTTTATATAAAAGATCCGTAACCAATTCATGTTAGCTTTTAGGCATCTCTCTTTGCTAATGCCCAGCATCTTTCTCCCTGTTGTCACCAGTGGGTTAACTGTTTGTGGCAAACTCCTACCTTCTTCCATAGATCCTGAATTTCAGTGTGCTCTTTAAATATTGGCCATGGATTGGATACCAGCACTGTGGTTTTGCTTATTTTGTACCGATACAATTGCTGAGGAATTACGGCTGTACATGTGATATTTTGCCCAATTATTAATAGTTCCATAGAGTCTAGATGCTTTGGTAATGGGCACACTCAAACGGAGGCTGTGGTCAGGAGGGATAGAGGAGTTGAGGGATCTCATCAGCGTTGCCCACACTGCTCTGACCGATGGTTTCCCATGAACCAGGGGGATGTTGGGCCCCACTGTGTGAGAAGAGAAGGAAAAGGAAAAAGATCTTGAGCTGTGGACATTTTGCACTTACATATCAATTGTAAGGAGCTGTAGTGTAAAAGAAATTCAGATGCTAAATCTAACACAAGTCAAGTCTCAGAGTTAAAAATTCCAGTCTTCCTGGAATCACAAAAATCTCCCTAAAAATAGTAAGATTATGGAAAAATTTCAGTTGCGTTCTTGGTTTCGAGCCTTTAGGGTGTACTTGAGCCACACAGTCAGACTGTTCCCTGTAATCCTGAAGGCTAACAGATACCAAAATAAAGCAAAATAAAAATGAAATCTGAGCTACGACATTACTCACGTCTTTACAAGCTCAGACTTCACAAAAAAAGGCCCACAAATACCCAAAGACTGAGCACAAACTTATGAGGCTTGGCAGTATCATTGCTGTGAGTCCTGGAAAAGCAGAGAGTGAAGTTATCTAGAAACTGAGGGTGAACTTAGGTTGTCTGGACTGAAATGTGCAAAAGGAAACCAAGGGCATTATTAATGATAAGAAAATTAATCTCTTACAAATTATCTCTCTTTTTTTTTTTTTTCTTAAATATATAGCTTAAAGTGCCATTTGAAATTTAGGAAAGAAAATTTATTTTATTTTTGAAGATATATTCTTTCCAACTTGACAGTGCCCTTTTCAATAATTGAATGAGATTGGTGAGTAGAAAAAAGGAGCCGTAGTGAGTCAACTTTGCAGCTCTGCGATGAGTGGCACTGCAGCCTCACCACAGATAATAACAGGGAGAAAGAAAGAGCAGGAAAGAGAGCCTGAAAATGAATAAACTTGCTGAAACATTCCTTAGTGATAGACCTATGGAGCAAAGAGAGACAGATTATCTCTTTCTCCTTTTGCATAAGGAAATTATGCCTTGAAAGTAGCCGGAAAAATATTAATCATGTAGAACGTTATATTTGCTTCTTGGATTTACTTTAGTTTTTCTTTGGAAAATTCTTCTGTGGGAAAAAATAGACACCAAACTTCATTTGACCCATGTTCTACTTGGGTTTCTTTCTGTTCTAAAAGTGTCCTTTCTGCTTTCATCTTCAGAAAATAAGGGAAGGGAAAGCAGCTCGTGACCTCCGTTGTTGGTGTGAGGTACGACAGGGTAAGCAATGGTACTAAACCAAGGAACTTCCCCTGTTCTCCTTCCAGGCACCAGAAAAAGCTCACATCTCCATGCTGACCATATATTTTAGGATTATCTCTAACTGGGATGTACTGGACTGCAAGATTTTATCCGCAGACTCTCACAATTCACTACACTGATCAAAGGGGAGGTTTTCACCAGCAAATCCCTGTGTCTCCTGGGCCCATCTCTCATCACACGCAGAAAGAGGGTGGAAAAAATAAGAAGCTGCTTCTCTCTTCTTGCCCAGCATGGATCAGTGTGGGAACTTGAACTTGGCTCCCCAGCAGCTGACAAAAGTAGGAACTTTGCCCTGAATCTTTTGATTCTGGGAAAGCCCTTTGGTTTGCTGTCACATCCCACTGCAGGGCAGGTTTAGAAGGCTGTCAGATGTTAGTTGATCCCATAAGTCCTGCCTACATGGAAGTATTTTTGGTTAATGCTGGAGCTTTCCATTCTAAATATTTAATCTCTCTCCTGCTGACGTTGCACATCAGAGCTGGGACTGCAACTGGCTTCCCTGATCATAAGGTGACATAAATGAGAAAACTGCTTTTATGTGACAGAGAGCATTTCTCTGGTTTACTCTGTGGTGGAGGACACGCTTTCCGTGAGCACATTTAGCAGTGCTTGCACACAAACAAAACATTGAAGGACTTGAAACGATGGGCTCAGCCAAGGCGATGGTTCGCCACCCAAGTGATGGCACTGCTGAAATCCACCTGCCGGGTAGGGATGCCATCAGTGTTTTGTTTTGAGGAAGGCCATCACATGCTTTGCACCCATTGCTAACGCCAGGCCACGGCAATATGGGCAGGAGACACACGGAAGTTAACGTCGTCTAGAGTAATGAACCCATCAAAGTAGAATTTTGGAGAAATGTCTCTGAATGAGTTCAGATTTTCCCTTCACGTCTCACTGGTGTCAGTGATTTGTCAGAAACAGTGGCTGGAATAGAGCATGCTGACACTATCAGAGGTATAGAATGAGCTTGTTTTTTCTGGGAGTGTTCAGAGGTGCTGGCTTTATAGCAGGATGAAGAAGCACAGTGTCAAGAGTGATGTTGGCAGTGTGCTCACGAGGATGAGGGGCTATAGTATGTCCCACCTTATTTACCCTGACATAATGCAAAGCATTATATTAGCAGGGATTAGAACAACCCAAGGAATTTCAAAGGATAGAAAGACCCATCTTGAAGGAGTAAGCCAATATTTAAGTAATGAGGGTAGCACAAAGCTTTCCCAGGGCTTGGGTACTCTGTTACAGTCCTGTGGCAATGCTCTTACACCTTCCTCTAAGAGAGTGGACGTAAACCAGTGTCACAGGCATCGCACAGCACTTGCCGGACTAGATCCACCTTCTCAATGGATATTTTGTGTGTTGGGCATCAGAAAAACTGTTGAGAGAGCAGAGTGAGAGAAGAGGGAGATCATCAGCTGGTATAAAGCAGAACAAATCCATTAACATCAATGGCACACAGCTGGTGCCAGCTGAGGCACCTGCTGGTACGGCTTTTCTCTGCAGAGCCATGGTGGGTTGCTTGGCTGAGAGCTGGCAGGAGATGGAAATAGCCGTCATGTCGTGTGTATGAGAAAAGGTCTGTGCAGTGGGTCACTGCATGGGTGGGCACACAATGGTCTCAGTGCACCCTTGCACCCAGGAAGCCTCTGAATTGCTGATGGTGGGAGGTCAGGAGAGTGAATCTGATGAAGGATCTCTCCATATTTTCTCTCTTTCTTATGCTTTTTGTACAAACTTGTGTTACAAGTGAGAGATGTTTTGCTAGACTGCCCTTTGGTTTGACCTAGTGTGATGGGTCTTCTCTTCTTCCACACAGGCACATGGTTGGGAGTGTCTATAATTTCCACAGTAGATGGACAAAAGGGAAAACACTACAACCTGCTTTGTCTCTTTTGCTCTGCTTCATTTAACTTCTCCAGCTGAGTGTGTATAAGCAGTACAGCACTCTTGTTGCAGGGTGAATGCACATCGGGGTGGTCTCCATTAGCACTTTTCCGTGTACGGGCAAGAGGGCAAACCACTTGTAGATTTACTCATTGCATGTAGCATTTATTCATTTCTTCATGATTGTGTTTATGCAGTTAAATTATTAGAAAGGCAATCTGAGATTTTTGTGGCTGACAAGTGGTGACATCTCCTGGGGCTGGTTCCAAGCCTGGCTGTGGTCACCTGGCCGTGGCGTGGCATCAGGAGCCTTGCACCAGGCACACAGAGTTGGACGGGCAGCCACCAGCATATTTGATGTGATGCTGTTGAGAATGTACAGTAGGAAAGTTTAAGAATGGGGCTGGTTTTTAATGCCCGCTTGGAGCAGCGGCTCTTGCGTTCACCCCTGGTGTGCAGCTTTGAAGCCCTGGCTGAGACACGAGTGGGTCTGTGCAGGCAGCGTGGGGTGCTCCAGCATGACCGGGTGGAAGCGAAAGGACGTCCATGATGCAGTGATATCCATCATGTTGGGGCCATAGAGAAAATGTTGGTATCTAAAGCAATCTGCCTCCTGCCTAGTGCTTTTCCTTGGCGCTCTTTGCTTTTTTCTGCATGTTGCCTGCAGGGCTTACACATGAGGAGCATTATCAACCCAGCAGATGACTCCCCAATCCAGCTCCAGCTGCAACCAGTGCTGTGACTTTGCCTGCAGCAGATCAGGATGGCTGATGGGCAAGTCTTGTTGACTTGTGTCTGTCACCTGAACCAAAGATGCTCCATGCAGCTCCCTCTTTGCCATTTCCCCCACTGGTGCTCCGGTCATCTGCCGTCTTCTCATGTTTTATGTCACTTTGGATCAGCTGTATAAAAGGACAAGATACTTTGAAAGCAACAGCATTGGCAATTCAGAGCTTGGTGTGAGCTGATTTTTTCTCCTGCAAAACAAAATTTTTTCTAGTTCAGAACTAGCTCAGCTATCTCTGCAGTTACTCTGCTGATGATATATACAAGAGGGACAGAATTCAGCCCACTCTTGCTTAGTTGGACTGACTGTGCAAGGAGCACGGGGGTAAAAATCAACAAATCCCATTTTTTTTATTTGTGTTTTTTCCCCCCACTCGGAGATGTTGTTCAGGATGCAGAGAATGAGCAGGTTCATGGAATACGAAGGTGCTTTTACAGATGCTTTGTAAAGAGCGACACTTTAAGTGTTTTGTTTAGATTTTTAAATGTCAGGTCAGTACTACCGGTTAATTGAGATTTAAATATTAAATAGTTTCCCAGACAGGCACAGACCATGCAGTTTAGCGTCCGGTATTAAACCTGCCACTAGGCTACCTGTCCCCTTCCATTTAAACGGCTCAAAATCAGGCACGTGTAAAATTTGGAAGGGTTGCATTAAAGGATTGTTTGCATTCCCTCATCCTCTCTCTTCGTTAAGTACTTAATTATTTTTGTTGCCTTCTTACCTATTCATAAGTGGGAACTGCTCTGTGTCTGACGTGGGTAATTTTTCATTGTATTGTGTTTCCAAATTGACATTTATAAATTAAACAGCGGAGTACCATCCCAGAGAGAGCACCATTGTGGTACAATTAGAAATGTAATTGCAGAGAGTCACCTGGGAGGCAGCTGGGATGGGGAAGGCATCGCAGATATTAGAGACGGGGATGACACAGGTAACCGATGTGCAGAAAACTCGCCCAGACGATCCCAATGGGATTGCACTCACCAGATTGCTTTGGGGAGGGAGGATGGAAAAAGCATTAGAGAGCTGAGCACAGGACCTGCTTTCGTCGAACTCAGCAGAGATTTTCTCTTTGACTTCACCCCGAGCAACATATTGATTCTTAATGGAGAAATCTTAGATGGAGAAAACACTGGAAGGAGCAATTAATTTCTCTCCCCCTGCACGCCAACACCTATTAGTTGGGCAGTGCTTGTAAGGGACAGGTTTGTGGCTCCCTAAGGACCCACACCACCACCTTGTCCCCTCCCAGGTGGGATGCTCTCCCAGATAATGTCACAAAGGACTGAGCTGTCTGTGTTGAATCAAGTCAGATCTGAGCTTGGAGAACTTGGTGGGGTAAACCGTATGCTCCCTAAGCTCACCGGAGCTGTGTTTACTTCTGCTTTTGTCACACAGGTTGGCTTGTAGCCTCCTTTCTGATGTGATTATCATCCTAATTGGCCCTAATGAGAACTACGCATGCAGAGGAAAGGGGATAACGTGTGTTCCTCCCCTCAGTCTGGTTCTATCTCCAAATTACAAGTAATAGGAAAAAAAAAGATGTCTCATATATATATATATATCTCCTCTGCATCTCTGTTGCTCTCATCATGACCTTCAGCCCCTGAATGTATTTAACATGGGATGTTTTAGCTTCTTTAGGCAGATGAGGCTGAAAAAAACACTTGCGGGGGATTTTGGGGGTTATTTTTCCCCTCCTGAGTTGGAGTTAGGATTGAACAGGCAACTCAGGAAGCATAAAGCTTCCTCCTGGTGAGTGCTTCAGATCTGTCCCTTGTTCTGCCAGTGCCATCAGCCCTGTCTCAGGAAAGGCAACCCTCCTGTGCGAAGCTGTCGCAGTGTCTGTGGCTCCCTGGCAGTGCTGCTGTTGCAATGGACTGATCTCAGTCTGTGCTCATGGGTTTTGCAGCATGTGACTGGGTTGAATCTATCAAATTTGTTTCTCACTGGGTAAACCCTGCCTTGTGGTAACGTGCCAGGGACCGCTGACCCTGGCTGCGTTTGAACGAGTGACCTCCTGCGGAAAGGGGCCTCTGCAGTTTTATGATTAACATTTTAATGGCATGCTATCAGGGAACTTTTTTTTTTTTTTTTCCCCCATGAACGTGGTGGAAAAAAACATGTCTTAACAGCTTCTTTGGTTGGAGTTGTCATTGCACATTGTGAGGTGTGCTGGAGGCTGTCCAGGCTCAGGTAGGGAAGAAGAGGTTACCCTGGAGCTTACTGAGGTCCTCCCTTATCACTGGGAAGGGGAGGAAACTGCTTCTGTGACTATCCCTCCTCCGTTTTCTGCTAAACTCGATAAATGACACTCCTGACCATTTATTAGTTCAGGCTGTTGTGATTTTCTGGATGATGCGTGGAGGGATGCCTCTAGTTTGTTGGGGTTGCATCCCATGTTGGAGCTGCGATTGGCAGGGTGGTGCACAGTCTGGGCTTTCCTTGAACTGTCACAACAGACCTTGAGTTGCCCTGAGGGTAAATCAAGTGCCATCCTTCACATTTAGATGCCACCTTGGGCACAGGGGTCTGCTCTGGGCATAACTGACATATGGAGGAGCAGTCAGAGACCATCCCTGACCCCACCATTTACCCCGTGTGTGCCAAGACTGGGAATAATAAAAATTTGGAGCCAGTCCTGGAGGACAGGAGTGGACCTCCAAAAAGCAGCAGATACCTTCCTAAACCACTTTCCTGGTAACAGCAGCAAATGGGTAGCTTTCTAAGTGTCCCTGCCCCTCTTCAGGGCAGCAGGGTTCAATCTGATTTATGTTGCCAAGAGGCTTTGAATTGACTCTGTCCTTAGCTGATGTGTCTCAGTGTACCGTGAATCAGTATAGTTCCATCAGCGCAGTAACTCAGGTAAGCACCAGCAAAGGACCTGGCCCACAAATAACATAGAAATAATATAGAAAGCTGGGCGTGAATGATTTCAGAATATAGATGTAGTCATGGTAGTAGTAATAATAGCATTTTCCCTAGTGGGAGAAAAATAGACCTTTCATGGTTGTTGTGCCTGGAGCTATTAAATATGGATGAGACAGATGAAATGCTGCTTCTCCTATTACACAGAAATGAATAAACAGTAATTCTCAATCACTATATGCATCTCAGGCTTAAAAAATCCACAAAAACAAGTTAAATATGAACACCTGCTAACATTCGTGTATAATAAATGCTACTCCCAACTTTTGTCAACAAAGAGAAAAGATTTGCTTCCTTATAAAGACGGATGGCAGCTCAACCCAAGTGTATTTATACTGCTAAAGTTAGGAAAATGGATTCACTGTGAAACATGGGGGTCCAATAAACAAGTTTACTTAACTGTCAGACTTGCTGGGCTGACGATAGTGCTGGTTTATTCCAGATTTAGTAGTGCGTGATGTAGAAAGCAAGAAACACTTCTGAAATTTTAATTTTTTTGTGGCAAGATGGCAGGGAATGATGCCAGCTTTTTTTTTTTTTTTTTTTAGCAAATCTCTTTTCTGGGGAAGAGCTAAGCTTTAGCCCTTACTGTGCATGATATGCATGTGGGGACAACAGTCTGTGATACAGGAGGAAGGGAGAGCTAAAGCAAAAGGTCTGCGGTGAATGCAGGCAGTATCTGCAATGTGAGCTGGCAGCACGTGAAGATGCTCTTCCAGCTCAGAAATGGATGTTGGACGGGGGGGGGGGAACCTGGGGTTTGTCCGCTTTATGCCCTCCCTGCCCTAGTTTTCATGTAATTCATACATGTGAGAGCACAGCCTAATCCCATAAGGGTGTTGTGAGGATAAATGCATGAGAAATTTTGAGGGTTTGGACTGTTCTGAAGGGATGCAAAGGAAAATTGTTGCATGCCATTTAAGATGTTATAACTGAGTCTTGGAATGTGAGCCTTAGTGGCAGCTGCCTTCTAATCCTGCAAGAAAGAGACGACTGTTATCTGCAGTGGCAATAAAAGGCCCATCCTAGCATTCACTTAAAGCAAGAATAAAGGAAGAAAGGGGTTATATTTATTCCAGAGAGATCGGTCCAAGAAGATCACAAAGGTTGTTTCCTCCACCGGTATGTGATGCAGTGTTCAAAGCTGTGCTTTCCCTGAACATCTGGCAATGATTCTCAGCTGGGCTAATTCCTCTGAAGTCAGAGGTTGCAGTTACTACTAGATGTCCTGACTGGGCTACTTAGGTGGAAAGGTGTTGTTGGAACTGGACAGTATTTACATGCACTTTTCCTTGCTTTTTGCCATTTTGATGACCCTAAAGAAATTCTGGGTTAGACCAAAAATGCAGCTGACCTAGTGCCCTGTCCCTGCAGCCAATGCTGGATGTTGGGGGAGGAAACTATAGGTCAGTGTTTAACAATAATGTAATTATTATAGTACTGTGAGTGCTCCCCTCGCAGTCGGTGAGATGTGTTCAGGCATTTTCTGAGACACAAATGGTGTATTTAGTAGTCTCGGGTGGATTTTATCACCACTATTTTTCCAGTCACTTTCTGAATCCTTGTTAACATCCACAGAGCCTTATGGAAGGAAGCTGGATGAAGTTTGTGTTGAAGTGGCTCTGTGCTACCTTCAGGTGCTGTCATCTCATCCTTGCATTGTAAGGGACAGCAATCACCTTCCCTGCTCCACACAGAGCTTTATTCTGCCCCCCTCTGTTGTCCCTTCCAGGCTGAAGAGTCACAGTTGATTCAGTAATTCCTCATAATGAGGCTGTTTTGTATTTTTGATCATTGTCACCCTTCCTTGTCCTGCCATGTCCAGCAGGCGAGGAAGAGGGTCTCAACAGCACAAAGCATTCAGGGTGTGGCAGACGACTTTCTTGGTAATCCCTAACACTGGATATTAAATGGATTTACCATTTATTCCTTGCTGTTTTCTGTCTTTTAACTGTTTCTTTACTCATGCAAGAAGCTTCTTTTATACCCTAACAGCTCATCTGCTTGAAGATCCTGTGCTGAGGCATCCCATTGAAATCTAAATAAACTGCATCAACAACATCTCCTCATCTACATACACGTTGACCCCTCCAGAGCACTCCGGTACATTTATGAGACCTGGCTTCCTTTCTCAAAAGCTATATTAGCTTTTTCTTAATCTATCATGTTCTTCCAGGTGTTCAATAATTCTATCCTTCGCCAGAGGGATGTTCTCCATTATAGTTTCTACTGACCTGCTGATGTCAGATTTACTAATCTGGAGTTCCCAGTAATTCCTGAGTTGTTCCTTTGGACCTCTTTTTAAAAATTGTGTGATGTAGCTGCCTTCTAATTTTTTGGGTGNAATCTAAATAAACTGCATCAACAGCATCTCCTCATCTACATACATGTTGACCCCTCCAGAGCACTCCGGTACATTTATGAGGCCTGGCTTCCCTTCTCAAAAGCTATATTAGCTTTTTCTCAATCTATCAGAATCTTCCAGGTGTTCAATAATTCTGCCCTTTGCCAGAGGAATGTTCTTCATTATAGTTTTTACTGATCTGCTGATGTCAGATTTACTAATCTGGAGTTCCCAGTAATTCCTGAGTTGTTCCTTTGGACCTCTTTTAAAAAATTTCTTCTAATTTTCCTTCTAATTTTTGGGTACCCATAAAGGCTTAGGGGAGAGACATGTTTAGAGCTCCGGTAGTTTCCTGTGTAAGTTCCTCAAGAATAGTTGGGTCAGTCCAGTCTATAACCCCTTCTACCAACCTTGTAAAGAAGGTTTCCAGTGTGGGAACCTCCCCAAATCTCTCTGCAGTGAGCACAAATGTAAAAAAAAGTCTGTGAAATTCCAAGTGGAAGTCTACTCCAGATGAGTAGAGGATAGGTAGCTAAATCATGATGGGTCAATGCGACTGTCCCTTGAATAAAGATCCCTTTTCTGGATCACTGACTGTTGGAGGCTAGGGACATGAACAGGTTGGGGGAAGCCTTATGCTGCATGAGCTCCATTTCTTATACTCGTTCTTTAAATAACTGTTAATGACTGTTACTAAAGAAAGGACCCTGGACTGGGGACACCCTGTTGCTTAACCCTGCTGGGCATTTTTTGCCGCCTTCGTGTCTGCCTTTAACAGGGTAAAAAGGGTACTTCTCTTGAGCAAGCCATGTGAGTCTACATTTCTTGGAATAAGTTCTCATTCACTTAGAAATGGAAGTATTTTAGTGGGAAAAGGGCTTTGTTTCAAATAGAGCATAAAGTTTCTAATCAAATCAGGCTCTTATTCATAGCAGAAAGCAAAACTGCTTTCCCAAGGAACGATCGTGCTTTTTCTGCTATTCTAACAGTTTCACACACATCCTTTTGACATGTCATTTTTTAAAGAATTCAAAGCTTATTTCTTTACAGTGAACCTCCTGGTCTGATCATGGTGGAGACAGACACTGTCCCATCCTGATCTGTTCCTCAAATGACCCCAGGGACTGACTTGTACACTTGCTGTCAGGATTGTGTCCAACTCTTCCTCCTCTCTAAGCCCTTTCAATGACAATAAAAAGAAGTTCCCCCAGAGGCTAAAATGTTGGATTCTTTCTAGCTCATTTTTTTAAAATCAATTTTAACCTGTTCTGAATACTCTGAAGCACATCCCTTCAGTGGGCAAGTGTACCGACCACAGCACATCTGTACCACATGCAACTTGTAGCAGCTTTTACCAGCTAGAGCAGGCTCAGTTGAGCTATTCAACACATGGCCAGTGGTGTGCTGCTTGTAGTATTTTGAGGAATTTACTTGCAGATAACCTTTACAGTGCACTGGGAGAGAGATTCCTTCAATCCTGCCTTTTCCTTATCACTCTGCAGTGCTCTCATGCAATCCTTCTGGTGACTTTCATCTTCAGGGGTGCATGTCACCTGGGAGAATAATGTACTGCTTTCTTTTTATTCATGTTTGAAATTATGCAACAGCTTCCAAAGAAACACAGAAATTATTAGTGTCAGGTTTGAAGAGCTGTGTTCCCCTCTCCCCACCTTCATCCAGCTCATCAGGTGTGTTGGTACAGTCCAAGGTCTGGGCTGGGTTATCTGGACCCGTGTAACGGCTAAGAAGCACGGTTGTGGCGGTTGTCGATGTGCATGTAGCATGTCAACCTGAGATGGAAATGAGTTCTGAGAAATTTCATTTTTAAAAATAGGTTGGGCGCATGGCAGTCATCTCCTAGGAAACTCGGCATTGTATTATGAGACTATAATGCGCTATGATTACATTTCAGATAAAGGGAATCAGCGTTGCTGTCAGATTGTTTCTAACAAAGTTTTCCAACACAGAAAGTCATCCCTATGCAGAAGTTGGCTTTGTTTGGTGTTTGTGAGCTGGTTGGGGCACTGAGATAACTCCTCCTGTGCTGTTGCTCACTGGAGAATGGGAGGTGAAGATGAAGGCATTAGTAGCCCGGCACTGGCGTGTGTTTGTATGGTGTGCTGAACCTTTGGGCAGCCAGCATTTGTCATGGCTCTGGGTCTTCATCCCCTTACCAGCAGGGTAGGCAGAGATTAGTGGTGGTTTTCTATGAAGACTAAACTGGTTGCTATTAAATCTAAAGCAATCTAAAACCTTTTCGTGATAATATGACAAAGGTGTCAATGTGTGTCTCACTGCTGATGGCTTCCATGGACCGTCTCAATGACTGATGGTTTCCATGGACCAGACTCAGCTCTTTGGGTGTGAAGATGTGTCTTCCTTCCAGATGAAATGTGGGAAAAAGCAGCACCTTTTCTCTGCCGTGATTCTCTAATGAGCCCAGCTGCTTTGCTGCAGGTTTTCTATGCTGGAGAGACCCCTTCCCTCCAGGTGCTGTCTTCTACCACTGTATGGGCAAGGAAGCAGAAGGCAAGGGTGGTTTGCATCCTCAGGGGATGGGTTTACTGCATGAGTAACTGGCCTTCTCTGCTGTTAAAAGCATCGGATAAACCCAGAGGATCTCTGTTGCCAGGCCTCATATGCTCCCTGCTTCATCTGGATCAGCACTTAAGCTGGGCATTGTCTGGGTAGAGGCTGGTGGAGCTTCTGGTTCCTTACGTCTCCTGGGGAATTTCCTTTTGGCCAATCTCGGTATAACTCCGTAACATCAAAAATGTTCCTTCAGAGCAGTGTGGAGGTTCATGGCAATAAGTTTATGGGAGGAAAATTGTGCTGGTGCTGTATCTATTTTGTGAGTAACCTCAATAGTCTCAACACAGCACCTTAAACATGGAGCCGTGGAGAGATTCCTTGTCAACTGAAGCTTTTTGCACTGAGGTTTGAGTGAGAACAGGGCTGAGGCTGGCACACATGGAGGGTGTGTGGCAATTCTTTTCAGAGACGTATCTGTGAGTTTCAGAAGTGCTTGGTAACTTCTGTGTACAGTTACACTGAAATAATCTTTGCCAAAATGTTTATTTTCAAGCTTGCTGGTTACTAGGCAAACCAGTTTGCTAAGATTTCTTAATGTCCTCAGCTCAGACATGAAACTGCATGTGGGTACATGATTCTAGAGTCTGGGGAGCAGGAAAGCAAACACTCCTCTAGTGTTTTAAGAGATGGCCATTGAAGTAAGGCTGAAGATGTAGCTCTGGTTATCCTGAGGTGGCTTTTCCTACCAAAGCTCAATTCTGAGCTACAAAACAATTTGTATTCCATTGTACTGAATTCTGTCTCTCGATATTTTTTTTTAATTTAAATTCTAATCTATGATTTAGAGCGTGCGAGGATACAAAATACACATCGGTTTTAGTCCAAATATTTAAAACAGATACGCAGGACAGGCTGGATGAGTAACAACAGGATGAGAACGAGACAATTAAAATTTCATAGCAGCGCAGAAGGGCTCTTGCACAATGGGAATTGTTCAGCTGTGCTTGTGACAGCTCTGAACCCTGTGGCCTCCTCTTTCAGTGACTGCTCATCATGTTCGCGGGGACTCCTTCATGACTGGGGGCTCTACATTGGGTCTGAAGGATTAAACTGGAAAAGGCAGATCCTTGGAGATGTGCCTTGGTTTCATGGTCTGATTAACTAATCTAAATTTGTTCTTTAAATAAGCAGGAATTGTGCTGTGATGGGTGTGGAAGCCTTACAAATCCTAATCCTACCCTTGTTTTGAATGTGTGGTTATTCTGCGTACTCAGGTCATAGAACCACAGACTGGTTTGGGTTGGAAAGGACCTTAAAGATCATTGAGTTCAACCCCCTGCCATGGGCAGGGACACATCCCACTAGCCCAGGTTGCTCAAAGCCTCATCCAGCCTGACCTTGAACCCCTCCAGGGATGGGGCATCCACAGCTTCTCTGGGCAACCTGGGCCACTGCCTCACCACCCTCACAGGAAAAAATTTCTTCCTAGTATCTAAATCTACCCTCTTTCAGTTTAAAACTATCACCCCTTGTCCTTTCCCTACACTACCTGATAAAAAGTCCCTCCCCATCTCTCCTGTAGCCCCCTTCAGGTACTGCAAGACTGCTCTAAGGTCTCCCCGGAGCCTTTTCTTCTCCAGGCTGAACAACCCCAACTCACTCAACCTGTCTTAATAGCAGAGGTGCTCCAGCCCTTGTGGTCTCCTCTGGACCCACTCCAACATCTCCGTGTCCTTCCTGTGCTGAGGGCTCCAGAGCTGGATTTTAGGATAGGATGTAATCATCTGTTGGAGATGCTTCTCTGTTGAGAATGAAAGGAGTGTGCGCTTTTAGATTATGCAAAGTTCCTTGCGTGTAAATAATTAAAATTAAGCAAGAATCAGTCCTGTTCCTCAGGTCCCCCATTTGTAGAGTGGGCCGTACAGCTCATGAAAGACAGGACTGGTGTTTGAAAATCACAGTTCAAGTAATACAATTCCTTGCTGATGATCAATGAGGAAGATAACCAGAACTGATACTTGGGTTTTGTTCTGTAGAGAGATAAATGCTACCTGAAGGAATGAAGTGCTGTGCAGACTTTTGCAGCTTCAATTTGGGAAGGTCCAGACACTTTTAGGCAAAACTCCTGGCTAAATGGGAGTTTTCTATGGTTTAGACACAACTGCAAAGTTACTTGCTGTTTAGGCAGTCCCTAAAGTTCCTTTTCTTCCTAAAGACTTTTCCTTTAGAAGAAACATAGGAATTGTTGCAAGCCAAACCATAGTGTCTGCACTATCTTTGCTTTGCTTTAAAAGGTGCAATGTCATCCAGTTGTTTCTTACTCGACCCAGCCTCTGGGAGGGTGCCTTGGTGTGCCAGATAACTTAAGTTTCAGTGTGAAGGAAGATAAAGAAAAATTATTTTTTCAAATTGGTGTAATCTGCTTTATATGGCCAGATAAGCTCTCCAGAAATCAGATGTGTTGTAATAGACCCTGCATATATCAGTGTCAGAACTTGTGAATGCTTTGAAAAAAAAAATTATGGAGATAATTTATACCTCAGAAAAAGGTTTGAGGTCATTATTAGAAAAAGAAAGGTTACTTCCTTCCTTGTGAGAACGCTGCCATCAGATAAACTCCGGGAGACAATGAGCTCCTTTTGTCTTACAAGATGAAAGTGGAAAAAAGGTACTTAAATGTTCACTTTGGAAAGAAAGTGATCATCAGTGGAGAGAATGAAGTGCTTAACAACTCATTTGTGAAGTGTATAATGGGAGGAAGAGCTCAATACAGAGCTGTATGTTTTGCTTTTGATTCTGGATAGCTTTACTGTGATTGCCGCAGAGGATGTAATGTAAATGTAATCGGCCTTTAAAGACAATGCTTCCCTCTCTAATAGGGGTCAGGCTTAATCACAAAGGAGCAAACAGTTCAGGAAAGAAGAGGACTGTAATAACAAACATGACTGGGGATCTGCACTGGGCCAGTTTCCCTTTTTAGCAGCCATGCATCACTGTCTCAGAACAGACTGCATAGCATCCTATTAAATTAGCATACACCAGGCAGCTAAAACAAATTAGTTCATCTCAGAAAGGGAAGAAATTCTGCAGAAACTTTTTTTTTGGCTTAATTTCTGTGCTTTATGTGTTTTATTAATCTTTGAACCTATGTTTTATGGCACAGAAGCCCATATTCCTTCCTCTGCTCTGCGCATAATGGCTTTTTCTTTTGTGTGGGAATCTCCTTGGCCATGTGCTTCAGTGCCTTCACCCTGCTGGCATATGGCTGGAGTGCCCGAGCACTGGAGGGTTTCCCATCCCCATAGCTGGAAGCCATCCCAGAGGTGCTCTGCTCTCCTGCCTGCGTTGCAACAGCAGACTTGACCTTGGTGTTTCCCTGTTGGCCCCCAGAGCAGCAGCCCCTGTGCCGGCGTGTGGGTGGTGGTGGGCAGGGAGAAGTGCTCAGGATGCAAGGGTGCAGTACAGCACCTTCGCTGATGCCTCACAACACCACGTTTGAAAGAAGGGAAGGGGGTTTCTGAGTGACAGGGAGCGCTGGTGGAGTGCACCATGCCCCACTGTGAACTTGAAATTAATCTTGGAGTAAAGAACTAATTTCAACTACAGAATGGTTTAAATGGTTTCATGCAATCTTTGCTTGGGTGGAAATGATTGTTGCTCATTAAGGAGGTGGTTGTGTTCCGGTGAAGGTGGTCCAGGGGAAGAGGCAGGGGTGTGAAGGAAACCACCTTGACTATATTGTCATAACTTCATGCTTTATAATGTGCAACTTTAAATTGGTGTTTTCTGGCTTCATAGAATTCTCTCTCCGATAAGTAGCTTTCCTTCAAGTAGCTGACGTGGTTTTTCAATCTTAATTCTAGGGTGTTTGGGTGGAGTGTTTTTTTGTTTTTCCTGAGAGTATAAAATATTGAGTAGCTAAAACAGAAGAAATGATAAGCCTCAAATTGACATTAAAATTCTTGCAGCTGACTCTGGTGACAAAAGCTGTCAAAACACTGAGCTGTTGTTGTAACTGTAGATAATAGTAACTAAAAAAAAAGAAAGTTAAATCCAAACAAATCCAAACACTTTTGGTGACTATGCAAGATGAAAGCTTTGTGCTGCTCATGCTGTCACTGCAAGTTGCCCTGTAATGGTGGGAGAAAAACAAACTGGTTTATAAGGAGGGCAAAGAAACAGCTCTACCTGGAGTGTGTATAGTCATGTGTCCTGTTATGGTCGTGGCTGTAAGTCCCAGCAGAGATCTGTGAAATGATGTGGTTCCTCTCCCCAGAAAATTGTATTAGAGGGGGAGCAGCAAGGTGGGTGAAGAGATTAAGTCTGGACATGGGGATGTGCTGCTCATCACTGGGCATGGGGATTCCAGGGTTCCTCTCACACTGTGGGGAAGTGGCTTCTCATCAGAAGACTCCAATGGTCTTAGCATACCTACTAGCTTGGACAAAATGCTGAGGGTATCAGCATGGGGCAATGTCTCAGGGCACAGAGAGACATGGCAGTGGTCCAGAAAGGATCTCCTTGCTACAGGAACACCCAGCAAAGAGTATTTTTGTCCTTTGCCATCGTTGTTCGTGTACCCATCAAGCAATAGCAACAGCATTTTTGCCACAGTTGGAAGTGCTGTTCATCACCTGTAATGTGCAATAGCAGTCCCAGCCTTAGGAATCAACAAGCCCCCAGGCATCCCCCCATCATGGGGACGATGGACATCACTGCAGGTGGGGATCAGCCCTGGGGACCCGAACCAGGGTCGGACACAGCCCAGGGCGGGACCATGTCTGGTGTTACAGCAGATAGTCACCGGGCCCCAAGGTAGAAAACAGAGGCGTCAGTTGGGGCTGAGTGGCTGAGTGGCAGTTAAATGAGTAGTGAGGCTAAAAATACCGGTGTTAAACCAGCAGTCCTGGTTGTTCTACTGTTGCCCTGGTGGAGGAAGCATTGCCATAGAAGGGGCTGCAGGGTTGGGAATGTGTGTTTGATGAATGAAAATAGCTAGAAAAAGCATTTGTCCTCTAAAGAATAGATTGCTGCAACCAGATTAGGAAGTGTGTTTCTTTCCCCATAGATTTATATTCAGCTCTTGGGAATGTGTAGGATACTCGACTTGTGCACCACATGTATCACAGTCCCGAAAGCCTTCTCCTTTGCTCTCGGTTGGGTAAAAACACCCTCCACACTTGGGTTTTGTTAACTTTGCATTCAGACAGCACTGAGATACTGAAAATTGCATTGTAAACTCATTTTCACACAGACCTCAGGACATTCAGGGACGTGACGCTGGAGTGAAAATCTTAATTTCCAGCCTGGGTTTATGTGTTGGGATGCACCTGGAATTTGGGAGAGTGAGGATGTCTGTACAGAAACGACTGAGTTGAAAATTTAATAAAAAAAAATAAAAATAGAACATGACTTATGCAGAAAAATGGCTTAGTAGAAAAATAGTCTTCAGGACCAGAATCTCCCTGGTATGTGCTGGTTACACAGGGCCTGAGCTCATCCCACACTTAACTCATTGAGGCCCATGGAAAAAGCTTTGAAAATGCCAGAGAAGATTTTTTTCTTACATACCTGACTCTGCTCGTGCTGCATTTCAAAGTCACCATTCTTTGGGGAGCCAAGGAGCAGAATTTGTGTGTGGCTGCCGAAGCCACGCTATGGAAATTACCTTCTTTGATTTGGCTCATCTCACTTTGATTGAGTTGTCTCCTATCTCAGGGTGATTTTCACCATGGACATGGTGTATTTTTCAAAGGACGAGTGTTCACTATGTTTTTCCATGATTTTGCAGGGGCAAAGTACACACAGAAAGCCAACTGTATGATAATTAAGATCATTAGCTATACACAGCCTGAAGAAGTGAAATCTGTTTCCTGACTATGTCTGTTGATTTAGTGTGACAGAGCACCTGCTAATGCAGTGGAAAACTGCTCAACGTGGAGGTCTCTGCGAATGGAAAAATTACGTTTTATCTCTCCATCAACTCTTTGTCTTCATTTTGTCAGTATTTTTGACAGCAATTTTTTTTTTGATGAATGAGAGCAGATTTGCTGTCACAATATATATTGTTCATTGTATTTCAGAAATTAAGTGTTCACATTAAATTATAGTTCAAGTAGATGAAGGAAAAAGTTATTTGGCCTTTGTTTCGCTTTGATCTGCAGGGTAGCCTAGCCTTGGAGCTTTTGTTTTCTAATAGAAAATCCAGTCTGTTTGGGTATGAACGCTGTTTGTATTCCAATGATAATCTTGAAATTCTAATCTTTAAATCTAGATTAAAGAAAATAACTGGATGAGAAATATTTTAAACAAATTAAAAATATAAAAGATTGACATGTCGTTGAATCCTGCATGGTCCAGATGTCTGCAAAGGGGTGAGGAGTCAGATTATTTCAGCCAACTTCTAGAATTTGCCATTATCTCAATGTGACATATCAAGTCATGTAACCTCTCTTTTTTTCTTTTACTTTGTTCCTAATCCATATAAAAATGATCTAGATCATAAAATTATTCCATGCCTTAATTAGAAGTTTGAAAAGAGTCGAACCTCTAGGGTAAATGGTCAAAACTTTCAAAAATAGGTTCAGTTGCCACACATGTATTTTGGCAGCTTAAAGTGGTTTAATTTTGCACAATTTTCTCATTTACCCATTTCCACCAGCGTCCTACTTCCTCAAAACTGAATCTCCAGGCAGGACAAGGAAAGGTCCTGAAGGGGTTTGAAGCCCCTCTTCAGGGAGGCGAAGGCTGGGTCCCCAGGCACACTGGGAAGGTTGCAATTACCTGTTTCCCAGCTGAAGGGAGTGGGACATCCCAACCATTGCAGGCACTTTTAAATTCATAACTTTTAATCATTTATCTTCTTGTCCCTATTTTTTTTAAATCTCTGTCAGAGTGTGAAGATAATTTTTGGACCATATTTTTTTGGGAAAATGAGAATGAAGCTCCCCAGATATTTTCACAGTGTAAACAGCTTCCTCATTATTTCACTGAATAAAAAATATCCCAATTTGCCTTTGTACTTCACAGAAATTGTGTTTTTCCATGCACAAGATTTCAGATAAAACCTCATAATTCAAAATACAAGATTCACCAAGAGATTACTGAACCTCTTTCTGGCTTGGTGCTATGACCATGGATATCCTGGTGTATGAGTTGCAAGTGGCAGGTCTTGGAACATCGTGTCCTTACAGAGACCATGCAGTACCTCCTCAGAGAATCCAGAACCTTCTCTGAGCTGCAGATGTGTAGCATTCTGGTTATCCAATATCTCCTGTATATTTTGTTTTTTCTTTTTATTGTGTAACACTGCTTAATGATGTTTAATGGAAACCACGTCCTGTCACTTTGATGCTGTAAAATGCAACATTTTCCAAAACCAAACATTTTCAGAGGACTTTGCACACCATTAATTTTTAACCCTCAATAAAGAATAATAATAAATTTTTAGAGATAAATAGTTTTGTTAATGTCTTGATTTTAAAGGGCACATTAATTCTTTGGAGGAAAAATCCTTTTTAGCAAGCCTGCCAGGTTGGTAGCTCTGGGGAACTTTTTTGAGGAGGTGGAGAATTTGCTGTAGGATATGTTGCTGTTAGCAAGAAAACGAGCAGCCTTGTCTTTCTGACTTTCTCTCTGGTATTTATCTATTCATGCATGAGTCAGGTGGGGTTTAGTGGGGGCTGGACTGGATCGTTAAGGGTGGATGAATTCAACTCTGTGTTTGAAATTATGCTAATTGCTTGCCCATCTATACACTATTGTTTCTGACTCTTCCCTGACTCCAGCAGATGCCAGGAGTGTCTTTGCTGCCTTTTCCTTGCTGATGCTCCCTGCTACCATTTCTTTCTTCTTGTCCTATCCCCTTCGTTCCTCCCAGTCTGTGGTTAACTCTTTGATCCTTATCTGCATCTGTTCCTTCCCTTCTCTTTCCTCCTGGCACTTCACAAATCTTTCTTTTGTCCATTGCCTTGTTGCTTTTTCCCCTCGCCCTTGGTCTGTGAACACAGGAGCATATATAGTGCACGGGATAGTGCAGACCGCCTGGCATCTCCCTCCTGTCTTCCCGGCAGATCCACCCCAGCACTCCCCCCTGTTACCTGGGGGCTCTTCCCAGCACCAGCATTTTCATGCCGTGGCCTCATATAAAACTCAGTGTAAAAAAGAGCCCTGTCAGTGCCCAGGGTTGACATGTGAATGAACGCTTTAGCTGAGGTTCAGCTTATTTCATGCTTTAATGAGAAAGGTTGTTAAGGAGATACGGAATCGGGTTTTATGAGTACTTCAGAGCTCCCAAAAAAATTTTCATTTAAATTCACAGAGGTTGTTTCCGACCATCGAACCCCATGGCTGTCCTGGGAAGTGGAGAAAGAAATCCAGCAAAACGGTGAAGCCAGATGAAATGGAGGCATTTCCCAACACTGGCTTTGTTGTGTAAAGGGATATAAAGGGATTTCCTTTATTTTGTTGTCTGAGAACAGCAATGAAATCCAGATCGGGAGGGAACTCTCTGTGTTTTTATAATATTGTAAACATTGGGCGAGCTGGGTGATCAGTAAACGAGTGGTATGAATACGCTGCTTTGAACAGCATTTAATGAAAGCAAAAAGCTTCTTCCAGGCACAGCTGGAGTGAAGCGCAGTGTTGAAAGCTTAGGCACGTGGGACTTAAGGGGTTCATGAAATATAGCTGGGAGCAGTCCTGTGAGTTTCTGAGCGCCCGAATCTGCAACCGAAGCTGAGAAGCACAGAGAGGTCTTAGGGCTTTCCAGTAGAGGGATTTCATTGCAGTTCTGGTCTGGCTGTCCCAAGCACGAGGGGCAGAATGAAAACCCCATTTGGTGAATCGAATGAGTAGGACTGTTGGTAACAGGAAAGCAAAGACTAGGTCTTTAAATGCATGTTGGGTGGCTTGATTTCTTTATTGCACAAGCCATTAGGACCAGTGATTTGGACACTAAATTGGTGATGCTCTGACGTGCCATGGTAGGTTAAACACAAAGCAGAAAATAGTGAATCGTTCCTGTACTTAAGAGTGGAGTAAACACAGTCAGAGTCTGGACCACTGTCCTTTTGAGCAAAAATGAGGCAAAAACATTCTTGGTTCAGAGAGTCACTGCCACATGGAGACAAGCTGTCAAACATCTGCTGCAACAGTTTGCAAAAGTCTCTTTTAATCTGTTCCTAAACTTCCCGTCGCCTTTTCTCTATCACTGCTGTCTACAAAAGTGTGTCTGGGTAAACAGGGACTTTCTTTCCAAAGCAGCAACCTCTTCCTTTTGCTTATCCCCTTATCCCCTGGCTTAATGATTCATTCGGTTGTTTTGCAACCTGGGAACTGTTGGTGAGGTCACAGCCACTTGGTTTTGTCATCAAAGTGCATGGCTTAAAAAGGAAAAGCCCAGCCAGGAAAGGGAATACTTCTGTTTATCTGCAAACATCTAGACAAGCAGCAGTTGTGGGGAGTGAGAGTCAGAGAAAGTTGGTAGTAGCCAAATGAGGCTGTGGTCAAATATTAACATTTTAAGAGCAGGCTGGAGCATGGTTGGGTCTGCTCAGCATGCTCCAGAGAATTTTTCACGGAGCGCTATCTAGAAAAGCAGAATAATCTACTGATGGGCGACAAAATTGTAGGAAGGTGTCCTGTCTCTTTATTTTGTACAAATAAAATGTGATCCTTCAGCTGATGGATCCTGCAGTTGTGATCTTGTTTGACAAGTCCTTGGCTCTGGTGTCTCTTGGACAAAGCAGTTGCTTTGGGAGAAGGTTGTGGTGACAAAGGGACAAAGATTGGTTCCTCATCAGTCCAATGCTCTGTCTTGCCCAGTTGCGAAACCAGCAACAAGCACTGGAACATGAGCAGCTCCAGTGTGCCAGAGCAAAGGTCCATCCAGACCAGCAGTGTCTGAATGATGCTCAAATGCTCAGAAAACAGGGAGAACAGAAAAAAGTGTATATAGTACCGACTGTAACATTTTCCTGCCTTCTCCCCAGTAAGGTCCAGATGCTTTGGAGGGAGCGATGAGAGTGCAAGGGATAAAACACTGTTACGGAATAACCTAATGAAGGAGAGGCACCGCCTGCATTTGGCAGTTAGTGACTGGCTGCTGTGGTGAAGTTTCTTTATTTGTGTAATCCTCTCTGGGGTAACCGGAGGAAGGCTGCTCTTAAGGCTGACGTTTGGATTTGTGATTTAATCCAATTCTCTGGCTTTAGTGGTTACACACACAGCAGTTTGTGGTGTTGTGTTGTGGAACAACTCTGTGTACACTGAGAAATTTTGACGCTGGTTCCCAGTCTGAGTCAGGGGTGAGCCAGCGGTGAGGAGATGCTCTAGGTGTCAGGGAGGACCAAAGTGGGGGCCATGACCTCTTGTGGTCACTGAAGAACCAAGAGCACTCTTGGCACCAGTCCGTCATTTAGTCCTAGGGACTTTGTGCTGTTATGTGAATTAATTAAACTTCCAAAAACCTCAGGAAGGGGAAAAGTATGTCATCCATCAAATCAGGCCCATGCCCCTGTGTACAGAAACGATACTTTCTGATTTTCAGGCTTTGCTCATGCCTCTGCTAGACTATGGTTCTTTATTTGAATTGTTGTATTTGGTAAGCCTTTAATGTATTGTGTGAATGTGAAGGTCTGCATGTGTTTGTAAAGCCAAAGAAAGATGCTCATAATGCCATTGCTGTCATTAACAAGAGCAGCTAGGAAAAGACATCAGAAGAATTATATTTGACGGTTATGTTTCAGTTATCAGCCTCCAAAGAAAAGGCACCACATAAACCCTGGGTTTTTCTTTTCTTCTTTCAGGGGTGCATTCTCTGAAGTTGTTTTGGCTGAAGAGAGAGCGAGTGGGAAGCTCTTTGCAGTCAAGTGCATTCCCAAGAAGGCACTGAAGGGAAAGGAAAGCAGCATAGAGAATGAAATTGCAGTTCTGAGAAAGTAAGTAACAGACCTTCATTTCTGCTTCGCTTTGATTAGACTCCTAGTTTTAAGGATCGGGACCAGTGATTGACAAGTGTGACTGACAGGTTGTTCAGCCCATCCCAGGCAGCCAAGATCACCTGAGTTTAAGTGATGCTGAAATAATTTTGAGAAACGCTCTGGTATTCTTTTGTATTAATACAGCCAGATGACTGAGAAGTGGGAAAGGAGTGGAATTAACCTGGAGGAAAACCTATGATGCCTTAAAAAGACCTTATCCGCTAAAATGTCAGCAGTTGGGTCACTGGCTTTGAGGAGAGCAGGACCAGGGTATTATTTCCAAGTTCTTAAGACAGTCTGTATAATCATTGCTCACACTATAGACTGTTACAGGGGATGGTGGTAACCTGTACCATGGAGAGGTACCTCTGCCACTTCTGGAAGTGACTTTGCAGGGCAACTTCTGTTTTATCAGGGTTGTCTGAGGTGTGTATTTTTTCCTGACTGTAGCTGCAATACATGGATGAGAAAAAGTCATCTCACAACTGCTACAAGTTCAGTGTAGTCATTAGAGGCTTGATCCTTACCTTTTCCTCATCTTATGCCCTGAAGAAAAAGTCATCTCACCTGACTGGAGACACTGGGATCTGAACCCGTCACACTTGACTTTCTTTCTAGGAAATTGAGATTGGTCACTTTAGGATTGGTTCATGTAACTTGTTCTAAACTTCTGAAAATACCTTCTCTTCTCAGTGAATTAAAGGTAGTGCAATTATATAGATATCTACATTGGACTGGGGAGATCTGATTCCTGCTGCACTGCCCTTCCTGGTGGGACTTTACCCTAGCTCTTGGTCATGTAAAAGCTGATGGCCGATCATCTCAGCACCATGTGACAAAGCTGATCCTAGATCTTTAACTAGATGCTTCTAAACTAAATGTTCAGATAGCCTAAATCAAAGGAGCAGGTTCGAGGGCAAATTCATCATCAGCCGAGGGGATCCTTTTGAGTGGAGGGACCTAAGTGGGGCTCCAAACAGCTACACACATTTGTTGCAGTTGCCTTCCCGTTGCCGGACCCATGTCAGGTCAGTGCTGTGTAAACCTGGCGATAAATGCAGCGTGTTGGCTTGCTGTGTGGCGTTACTGAGAACCTGTCATAAAGCTCAGCCTTTGCCATCTCCATAACCAGGTAATAATGGCCAATAATCGGCAGCGGGAAACAGCTGTTCTTTGTGCGGGTCTGTTCCCGGGTACCTGTGTGTGTGACTGTAAGAATGGCAATGCTGGCATGCAGTAGGGATTGCCATGAATCAGCCTTGACCCTAAACCAGTAGAGCAGAGAAATCATTGGGGTTAATTCTTGCTTCTGTGTTGTGAAACGTTTCTGTTCTCTGCAAACAATTTCCTGAGAAACCAGGAGGCAAGACCCAGGCTGTGCTATTCCAGCTGCAAAGGCAGGAGAGTGAGTGGGCGGAAAATTCCTTAATTTCATACAACTAGATCTACTTGGTCTCTTGTCCTATGCACATTAGGACCTTAAGAGAGATTTTTCCCCTTTTATCTCCTGATGTCTTCTACTTAGCTGTTGCTAATATAAACTTCGCATGTCATTGTATTTATTCTGAAAATAGACATCTTAGCTAGCAAACACAGTACTGAATTTGTATGTGCCCCCAAAGA
The DNA here is from genome assembly GCA_013400615.1 of Syrrhaptes paradoxus. Taxonomy (NCBI): domain Eukaryota; kingdom Metazoa; phylum Chordata; class Aves; order Pterocliformes; family Pteroclidae; genus Syrrhaptes; species Syrrhaptes paradoxus. The sequence continues at coordinate 88,501 of VZTO01005427.1, read as the reverse complement.
AATGCTTAGAAAATAACAAACTGGATCTGCCTGCAGTTGAGGAGGGGGGATATCAACCTGTTTCTTTGTTCAATGAATTCTCTGCTTTAGAAGCTGTCAGTAAAAATAGATTTGAGAGAGGAGGAGTGGATGTGGAGCTGCTGTTGCTAAGCTCCAAAGGTATCTCAGTGTCCTGCTTTTGTTTTTGGTAGTTTAATACTGAGTGTGAATGGCTAGTTTGTGTGTTGTCTGGTTAATGGGTAGGATGCCTGGATGTGAGGTGCCGCGGTCTCCAAAAGCCAAACTGCCACCTGCCACATCTATCTGAAGGGGATGTGCACAGAGGATGCCCAGCAGGAGATGTTGGTCCCTGTTCCCTGAAAGGAAGGCCTAGAGCTAGAGAGGATGGATGCAAAACAAATTCAAATATATGTGTGTGTTGATCCTAGTCTGCCTTTCTGGTTTTGCATTATGCCTTTGGGGGTGCTTAAACTCCAATGGGATAAAGGTCCCAAAGGGCACCCTGCCCAGCTGAATTGAAAGTCCTTGTGATGCCTCAGGGAAGGTCCTCTTGTCTGACACTGGACTTTCTTCTTGTGTATTCAATCACTAGATTTTTGTCTTCCTGCTGATGATGTGCTTGCTTTTTGGCAGACATCTGCCAAGAGCTGTGAAATGCAACTCTTCCTGAGTTCCCCTGCTTGTGTGTCAAATGAGGGTCTGCGGGGGAATCCTGATTATACTCCCTGCAGCCTCTGCCAGCTCCCAGGTGAGCTGCTCCTGCCCCTGTGTGTGTGTTTTTAGGGAGGGATTGTGCTGGCTGCGTGCAGAACTGGTACACACAACTGTCACATATACTAGATTAGGTGTTAGGAAGAAGTTTTTTCCTGTGCGGGGGCTGAGGCAGTGGCCCAGGTTGCCCAGAGAAGCTGTGGATGCCCCATCCCTGGACGGGTTCAAGGCCAGGCTGGATGAGGCTTTGAGCAGCCTGGGCTAGTGGGAGGTGTCCCTGCCCATGGCAGGGGGTTAGAACTCAATGATCTTTAAGGTCCCTTCCAACCCAAACCATTCTGTGATTCTATGATATACTTGGTACCTTCAGGGTGCCCTGGTGGCGGTCTGTCCCCTGGCAGTCCTGCCAAATCATCAGAACTGTCAGAATCAATATGGAAAGGGGTTTGAGTGATGTTGTGTGTTGAAGCTGTATTTTAAATAACATTTTTTAAATTCAGAATTAAAAGTCTGTGCATGGAGTACTATAGGACGTATAACCTCATGATGAAAGCATGAATCCAAAGACCAGAACCCTTGGGTCCCCTCTCACTTCTGCTGCTGACTTCCTCTGTGACCTTAAGTATCTTCTATCTCAGTAGTTACTGTCTGTGAAACTGCTGAAGACCTTTGAATAAAACATTTGAATAAAACAACCTGCAGTTCGTTTTGCAGACCTTTCTCTTGTCAGCAGACCCGGGAGAGTGGGTCCAAGGAGGGAGGTTTCTGGGTTGGGCTTTTGCTGTGAAACGATTGCAGTATCCTGCCAGTCCTTCTGGGTGTCACAACTAAAAACTGTTGGAAGTATTCATCAAATATTCCATGGTGGGAAGGTCAGCGGTCCCCATGTGAAGAAGTACATGGAAGGTAGGAGATTTTATCACTCTGTCTGCGGGCTTGGACGCTCTTGCTGCCAAAACAAAATGACACATTTTAGAAGCGATGTTCTGCTAACAGAGGAGCGAGCTGCCAGCCAACTGATCTGCATGTTTGTGCGAGTGCCAGAGTGAATCATGCATACTCCATCGTTTTATTTTTCCAGCCATGGCCAACAAATCTGTTCTTAAAAAAGAAAAAAGGCGGAAGAGCCGTTAAGTCAATATTTACGCCTAGCAACCTTAACAGGGTTCTTCCAATATGGACTCTTTTGTGTCCCGTGGAAATCCATGGCAACATTCCCCAAAGATTCGGATGGGTGGGGACGGAGTGGGAAGGAGCTTGTTGCCGGGAGAGACTAAGTCCGCAGTTAATCTGGGAGCCTGAGCCCAACAAAGCGTTTAAGTGTGTGTCTAATTTTAGACAGTTACTCGTAGCAGTGAAATCAGGGAGTAGGTTGAGCTCACCTTGCTGAACTCAGGCCTAAAGGGATGCTCCAGAGCAGGGTGAAAGTCACCCGCATTTGGTACCGCATCAGGAAGGAGGTTTTCTTAATGTCTTCAATTAGTGCCCGGACGATGCACTGGTGCACAAGGGTTGCTGTTTCTTCTAATTGTGTGTTGGCTGCCTGTAGCTGGACACAGGGAAAAATATTACATCTCATCACAAAATCAGGTGAGAAGCTGGCCTGCATCATTTTTAGGTTTTAAAATTATTTTGCAAAGGCATATGTGCTATGGTTTAGAATCTGTTTAAGGAAAACTGGATCTCCAAGACAGGACTATCACAGCTCTGTTAACTAACCGGCTGTGGGTACCAACACATGGTCTCCTACGTGTGACACAAAATTTCCTAACCTGAGACATGAGGAGTTTCATAACGTGCTCTGAAAGCAAACATTTTCTTGTTTTGAGCAGAAAGGTAAATGCAATCCTTTCAGTTGTTTGCTGTAGAATGAGGAAATTTCTTCTACTTATGGTAATTGTGCAGGTGTGAACACGCTGAAAGGCGAATCGTCTGTTAGGCAGGTTCCTGGACGCAGTAAGTGGTGCAAAGAGTTGGACTGCAGAGAAGCACCAATCTGAGGTTCTAGTTAAACAGAAAAAAACCCAATCTTGTAAGAGTCAGATAAATATATGCCTGATTTTCTTTTTTTTCTTGGCTATACTGCTATTTATCACCAGAAACCTTTTAGCTGCCTGGGTAATACCTGCAGAATCATACAGATTCAGTGCTGAGTCAGAGCAAAGCAAGAGGAGGAACAATAAACAGTCTGTAGCCCTGCACAAAGGTGTATTGATTACTTAATAGCAGTAATGTGCACAAATAAGTGTCTTGTTAAGCAAACACTGTTTAGCTAGCAAATCGTACTCTGCCTTAGCCAGTTTCTGCTGACCAGGGATTTTAAAAATAATTTCTAAACTCTTTAGGTATCTCCTACTCTCACTCCCTCCTCTTTACTCTCCTAGATCCCCCTGGGAGAAGCACCATTAAATTCCTTATTACAAATCAGAGCCATGCCTAATTGCAGACTGAAGCCATTTTTCCTGTTAAACAGCATGGTCGAACTGTTTCGAGCAGGTCAGCTAAAATTCTGCCAGTGCTTTCCATTCCCATCTCCTCAGAAGACGAGGCAGGACTGAGTGTTCAGGCAGTGATCCATGCCCAGGCGGCTGCCTCGCTCCTTGTACACCCGCACCTACAGCCAGGAGCTGCTGTTATAATAAGGAGCTGGGAGAGAGGCAGGACGGCATCCTCCTGCAAATCCTGGGAGGTCAGGGCTGTAATGATCTCAAAATTAACAAAAAAAACAGCAATGAAAAGTTTTCCTGCAGTGGGTGAAATTGTGGGTGTTGCTGCTCTGCCATAAATCAGGTGATGGTCAAAGGGGTTCCTTGCTCCATCCCAGGAGGTAGCACCAGTCGTGTCACTAAAGGTGACACTCCTCGTGACAAATGTGGAAAAATCACACCTTCTTAAGATTTTTCTCAAGGGTAATTTAAAAAATTGTACCTTTTTGCTCCTTTTCCATAGCCCACTGACAAACTCCCCCTAAAACCTCTCTGTCCCAGATTCTTGTCTCTGTAAGGACTCGTCCCTCCGGGGCTAACCCAATAACCTCTAGGAAGATGAATCCAAATTTAGTTTTGAAACCCATTAGTTACCTCTTATTAAACTCTTCTGTGCTTCCAATTTAACTTGGAATCTAAAGGTACATTAATTTTGAATGAAATTGGCCATGCAGAAGTCTGATGTGCCCTAACATAAATCCAGGTATTTAATGAATTCAGATGAATGTTCCTGAGTGACTCTGTGGGACAGACCCATCTATTCAAGCCACGGCTGTCTCTGGGTCAAAAAAATACAACCCTTGCAGGCCTAGATGATCCCATACTCCAGTTTCCCAGTCTGGAGGATCTGCTGGTGCCCACCAATGCTCTCCTGTGGCAATTATTTTTCTGCGCAAGGTCACATAACTGGAGTACAGGGCCAGCCAAGCTGGAAAGGAAACACTCTGATCCTGTGTTGAAAAATGCTAACAGAAAAGTGATGGTAATTCGATTGTGTAGCCAATGTACAAAAAGCTGCGGGACTGGGGTTTAAGGGGTTAATGACTAATGACACCCAAGCCATGAAAGCTCATTTATTTCCTGTAAAGAAATGAATGGAATGGATAGGAAAAGGAAAAAACTGAAAAAGCTCTTGGTGCCTCTGTCAGGTAATATTATTTCTCTGAAGCTTTGCTTACCCTATAGACAAACAGGCTTGCTGCTTTTTTTTTTTTTTTTTCCCCTCTGTGAATAATGGTGAGAAGACAGGCTGCCTCAGCAAGAACTGAAGAGACAGCTGGTTGTTATATTAAGTAATGACTTTGAGAGAAAGCTTTTATGTAGATTTACTTGTTAAAACCTGGCTTGCTCATACCGTTGCGGTGGCGCTGGGGTGACAGAAGGCTGACTCTGCCCTCCCCGTGAGGCCATGCCTGAAACTCTGCCAACTGCAAATTCAGGGCATCCCGAAAGCTGGCTTCCCAGCTTGGGGTGCTCGGGCGTGCAGCTACCGGTTAGGGGGTGATACCCAGTGGTACCATGAATGATGCTGATGCCAATGGTGGGAGAGCAGGGCCCTTCTAAGAATATATTTGTTGGCATCCTGCATGGGTAGACTTCATCATCGTCCCCATGCATCTGCTGGGGTGACCTGGGTGCCTGGTGGGACCTTGCTGCCCGCCCTTGGAGCCACCCTTGCTGCTGGGCGCTACTGCAGGCATCCCTGCCAGGGAGGCAGGTTAGGCATGGGAGGGAGCCAGGATCTACAAACCGCTGCAGAGTAGGGGGACAGTTGGGCATGCCTGGAGGCTGACATCAGCTTTAGACCATGAGCTCATCCGAATCAAGGAGATGCAGATGGGATGAACTGCTCTTCTCGGGTTTCAGGCGAAAGTGAATCTGACCCTATAAATGTGTATATGGCACAGGGCAGCTCTGCCTTGGCACTAGTACTTGTCTTCTTGTTCAGCAGCTCGTTTTGCAGCAAAGAATTCATGCGAATGAAAAAAACGTGAAACCTGAAACAAAGCTGACACCATTTTTGATCACTGAGGTGCTGGAAACTTTGCAGGGGAAGATTTTGCAGCCAGGACTGGCTGGATTGTGTTTCATGCTAGATTAGATGTAAGCAGACGCAGGGAAGCAGATCAAGGCATCTTAAAAATCCTATAATACATTCAATGAGAAAGAAAAATCCCCTCTGAAACAGTAAACACAAACAAAATCCCTTGTGTCTTCTCTGGTCTTACAGGGTTTCATTTACATGCAGCGTGCTGTGTAATAGCTTTAGCGACGGTGCGCGGCGTTTCTGTTCCAGCCAGCTTTCGCGCTGCGCGTACACAGACGGTTGCGTTCCTTCAAGTAGGTTGTAGTGTGATAAGTCATTTCACTGTAATTGCTGGGTGACAATGCAGCCGTCCTCTCCTCTGGGTGGTGATGGTTTACCACATCTCCCTTGCATAACTGTTTTTCAAGGTCAGCCCATACCTTGACTCAACTCAAAAAATGGGCTATCCGTGCTGGGAGAAGAGGGCAGGTTAGAGGGGGTGAAAGTATGTCACAGCTCAGAGGTCCATCTTGGAGAATAATTTGGTGCATTATGGAAGAAACAGCTGCTTTCTGAAATAGTTGCCCTAAGATGCTTTCAAATTATCAGAATGGGTTTTTCAGCCTTAGCTGGAGTCTGCTTCTGCACCAGATGTGTGTTCTGTGTGGACCCCATCCTGTGCATAGCTGGAATAGCAAAGCCGGGGTCCTTTTAGAGTTCTTAGCTAAAGAATGAGAATATACCCTATTTTCCAGTATTTATTTCGCAGGAAGATGTTTACAGTTGTGTTTCAGTGGCACAGGTATCTGATTATATGCGCTGTTGTCTGTTACTTAAAAGGAGAGAATTGTTAAGATGCATAAAGACTCTTTAATAGGGTTTAACAGTTTGATAAATGACTCAGCTTTATATCTGGATACATAAGGTCTGTCTTTGTTACACCCACATATTTAAAGCTAAGAATTACCTAATTTGCAAACACACGCCTTTGGTTTGGGATTATGGAGCTGACAGAAGCTCAGGTAGGTTAGTCTTTGCATGGGAGGACACGCAGCTTTGAGACTATCCCAAACCACAGTAGAGGTGGGGAATTAAACATTGCAACAGGTCTGTTTGCAGCAGCACACTGCATCCTCTGAACAATGTAGCGTTCAGAGGAGGCAGGGGTTTGAGTGGTGCAGTACTGGTAGGGAAAGCATTTTCACAAGTGCTTGCAGCCCAGATCTTCAAGGATGTGTTGGTGCCTAAAAGTAGCTGAAGATGTCGTCCTAGGTGGCTTCATTAGGCAAAATACTTCCTCCTCTGTTTTTTCTCGGAAGATCCTCTATAGGTAATCTGGAATATTTTCTACAAAACTAAGGTTTTTCTCCATTAAAGTAATTTCTTCATTTGGAAAAAGTATAAAAGGCTGTTTAAAGGTTTCATGGCATTAGCAAACTGAAGATGTCCTTGTCAAAATACTATAAACATATTGCATTTCTGTCTTCTCTGACTTCATCTTGAAATATTAACTGGGGGAATTCAGTGTTTTGTATTAAGTTATTGTGATATACTGTTGGTTAGTTTCTAATCACAAGATCACCATATTTTGACTGGTAAATTATTTACATGCACAGCCTATGCACGTCAGTGGATATTCTTTTGTCTTACTTTCATGTGATTAAAATCCATGGCATTAACTCACAAAACACTGGAGTGTCTGAGTGGTGAGTAAGAAATACATTTTGTGAAGCACAGAATAGCAGAAAAACAAGTAAATGCAAGGTAGGATCCATCTGGCCAGCTGGAAGCATCCTTAAGGTATGCAGCTGCATCTGAGCTCGAATCTCACTTGCAGTGGAAATCATCAAATATGCATTTCTAAGTGGATCAGAATGCACAGGGAGGAAAAACAGGTATTCCAGAAATGTCAGTTCAACAAGGTAGAAACACAAATCTTATCAGAAAAAGCAGTTTTCGTGAGCACACCTTGTCCAAAGCCGTTGTTTGCTCTTAGCTGCATGCAGAGATGCTTTATGGATCCAAGTTGGTGTATTTTCAGCCTCCATTATATGAAATTAGACCACTAATGTTATCTGTGGGACAGTTTTTGTGATGTGTGAACCCAGCGTGAATTTAAAACAACTCCACTGGTAACTTCTACCTCTTGTTTTCATTTATAGAAGCTGAATCACAATTACATTTTATGTGCCACTAAGGTCATGATTCTAGGTGCCTTGAACCAAAGTTTGGCAGATGAGGGCTGGCTCCGACCATCAGAAAATGGGAAAATATTTGCACTCCATCCCACTTTTGATCACACCAGGTTAAACCTGACAGCAACCTCTGTGTTTGGAGTATATCCAATACATCCTGAATTGACAGCTGCATGAATTAATTGGTGTTTGGCCAACTAAGTCTGCAGTTGTCATCTGTAATACATATTGATTCACTCTTGCAATGCTTACTCATACAACGCTTTGTCTGTGCTCAGTAGGAGTTTTGAAGGAAATAAAAAGTTAAAAAAAAATCTGTAGGTACGGACTTTGTCTCTCGATAAAGAAATAAATACAAAACACTGATTTAGTCTGTGAGCTGCCCTAGTGCTCAGCTTGACCAAGGAAATGGTGCTGACATTTTTTTTCCAAATTAAACATTTGTTTATTTATTTTTAAATCAGATATTCTAATTTTTCATTGTGCCTTATTTTCATAAGACATTGGCTTAACCAGAATAGTATTTCTTCTGAATTAAGGGTGACCATACTAGAGATTTGTGCTTCTGCAACTATGAAACTTGAAACCTATTAATCAAATCAGTTTTCAAAGTGAAGCCTATATTTTCATTGATGTGCATCCATGTTTCTAGGTCTCTGGCTATCTGACACATCTGCCCAGTTATTAAAGCTCTGCAAGTGCAGAAACCTCTGTGTTAGTTTTAATACTGACAATTTGTATTAATAAGTGGACTATGAAAGCATTTCCCTAAGTATATGTGACGGCTAGCTTTTACTTTGCCAGATATTTTATCAAATTAAAATTATGGAGCATTACATTAAACAGGGATGTTATTGCCTCCGCTACTTGCCCATTAATTTTTTTTTTCCAGGAGAACAGACATAGGTGAATTTAGGCTTTCTTAGAGACAATACACTCTTTTTTGAAGGCATTTAAAGATATAAATATCAGAATTGATTTCTTTTTCTTGAAAGTTTGTTCAGTAACTTTGAGAAGGGATATTAGTAGGAAGCATTAGCAAATAATCTAATATATATTGTCACTCAATACTGAATCAAAACCGATGGACAAATGCATAGCGGTGAAGTGTACCAGATATGTTTGTGCACACAAGTACTAACTGCTTTTGAGATTAGTCCAAAATTTCTATATATAATCATTTTGGTTCCCACCAAATAGAATAACGGCCTGCTTCAAATATCTTCATACCTTTGTGATATCTCCTGTCTTGACTGACGCACCAGGGATTAAACTGGGACCGTTTTGCACTTACACGAACATATCTTTACAGCCTCAGCTCAGCAGCCTGCGGGCAACTGGAACGGATTCAGACCTTGGTGGACCAGGCACCGAGTGCAATACTTAACTCATGCCAAAATACTTGTTTGAAAAATACGCATCAGTGTGGGGTCGTTTCTCTGCTCTTTAAGACTTCTTTTTCCCCCTCTACCAAAAGCAGAAGAGTCCACATGTAGCAGCAAGATTTGACATAATACGTTTTGTCAAATAGCATCTCTACAGAGCAAAACAATCTGGTCACTCCTGTGTCTGCTGTAAGCTTGGTGATTAGAACAGAAAACAGTAGCTGTTCACAACTTTGCTCTTAAAAGGGATAATAGGAGATTTCTAACTGAAAAGGAAAGGACTTTTTCATTATTTAAATGCTCTCTTATGCGAGCCAAAACAAATATGTGGATATGGCATGATCCACAAAGATGTAACTTTTATCAGCATTTATATATAGAAATGCCTTCTCCTTCCTTTCTAAAGATAAAATGCGACTGTAGTAGCGATGGCTGTTTGCTTTTATATTTACTACAAGTGGGTTGGTGGGAGGGAAGCTGAAAACTTTGGTGAAGTTTGAAACTTTTCCTTCTGGTTTTTTTTGGGCACATAAGAAAATTGCCGTTGAGTGGAGCTGCTGCGTGTCCCGCAGTGTTTATGTCTTGAAGGCATCGTCCTTGCCATTTATGGTGTACAAAACACGCATCCAAGCCATGTGGCATCAGCATGGGTAAACGAGCGCTTGTCGTTAACAAATAGATGTGGGTAATATGATCTAGTGCTATTCTGGTCAATAGGAAAATTCAAAGTTGTTGAACTTGGTTACGTGACTCTTTGTGGCTCCCTTGAGAATCTCAGCCCAGAGCAGAAGTGGAGAGAAAGCCCAAGCTGAGGTCGCCCACAAGGGTTGCCGGGCTTTGCCTTGCGCAGTCATGCGATGTGGACTCAGGGCTTTATATAGAGCAGATGAGCTGCTCAGCTTCCTTTGTCGGTTTCCAGTGCCTCTTGAATTGCTATATCAAAAAAAAAAAAAAAAAAAAGCCAAAGCCCATCTATGTGGCTTTACTCTTCCAAAGGCAGTTCCTCCATCTTCATGCCCAAGTAACTCAGGCACAGTGAAGCCAACATAGGATCCTGTCATTCCCGTAGGGATAGCTCTCCGCTGTCGCTGGATAACGCGTGGGTACAGTGGGTATTTTATGGTGTTACTGCAAATACAGAATTCACCCTGCAGAGAGGGATCTGCCAGGGACTGGCTGCGTCCCTTCTCCTCCCTCCATGGACTGGAACAAGGTGACCCAAAAGGCTGCTTCTGTGAGAGGATGGAGAACATGGTCTGCGTCTCACAAAGTGGGGTTTTCTCCTCCTGAGTCTTGCTGCTGGCATTGAGTTGGCTTTCCTTCTAGAAATTGAAAGAGCAGGCACAGAGTTCCCCTCCAAACTCCACCCCAAAGGATGGGGTTGGCCCGTAGAGATTTTCTCCCCTCTTGGCTCTGATTTATTGTCAAGGCTCTGAATTGCTGACTTTGTTTAAAATTCCTTCTTTCGTTAGAAGCATATGTTTCTGATTTTCTTTCTTATGATGACATAGTTTGCACTCTTACCCGAGAGCTGTTTTCTTAATAGGACCAACTATATTTGGAATCACTCTGAACTGCTTTTGAAATGGAAGATTTATGTCAGTATTTCTGGCAATTTTTCACTGTTTTTCTTTCCCTGTAGTTGAGTGTTAAATAATTATTCAAGCTGGGAACACCTATACCACTGTATGTTAACATAATTTGGTTTGTTTTATTTTAGTGCTGTATATGTTCTTAGAGTAGCTGATATAGGTAAACATATTAGCAGGATGATTTCTGGAGGATTTAGTAAATAACAGAAAAGGTGTGTCAATGAGTGTGGAGCTTTGTGCTTTGCATCAATTGACACGCAGGGAAGCTTTAGAAACCTGATCCTATGTTGACTCTGTCATGTCTATGTCTCAGGTTAGACCTGAGTGACATTTTTAAAAGCATCTTCACAGGAGAGGGATCTGGATCCTGGTGAAATTCCCTGTCCAAGGAATTAGGGGATGTTAGGAAACCTCATGAGTTTTCGTGCTGTCAGCTATAAAATTTCCTATGTCACAATCATGCCTACAGCATCCATGGGGGAGATAACTGCTTTCTGCTCTTGGGGGCTGGTCATATGTAGTCAATCACTGTCCTTCCAGTCCTTCACTGTCTTGGACTACAAACCAAAATAGTGTCATCTCTGTCTCCCAGGACCCAGTTGCTGCGTCTGCCTTCGTTAGCACTTCAATCCCTCTCGGCATCAGCCCCGGCTTTCTGCTTCCCTGAAGGCAGCAGGTTAGAAATCATGCATACCCTGGAGCAGCTCAAAATACAGGGTTTGCACTCTCTTTAGTACAGATTGCATTTTAAATCCAATTTACATGTCAGGACAGTTTGGATTGTGCCATGTAAGGGTAAACTGAAAAATAATGGTAACAAGTTTGGCTTAGTTAACAACACACAGGTGCTTTAGTCAGCATGCCCCATCCCTGGAGGGGTTCAAGGCCAGGCTGGATGAGGCTTTGAGCAACCTGGGCTAGTGGGAGGTGTCCCTGCCCATGGCAGAGGGTTGGAACTCGATGATCTTTAAGGTCCCTTCCAACCCGAACCATTCTATGGTTGTATGATATGCACCTCAGGAGCCTCCATGTGTTAGGTCTTCTTCACCTAACAGAGCAGTTTATCTCCAGTGGGTAAGGAAAAGGGAGTATCATCTTCAGCATGAAGGTGGCCAGCCTGCTCTCCCATCTCTCTCCCACCCTTTCAAGAGAGACATGTCTGGTGTGAGAGGGAGCATTTGACTCAATAGGGTGCTGGTCTCAGTCTTGCACCATTTTGGAAACTCCTTTAAGACTCTCTTGTAAAAAAGCAATATACCTTTTTCAACAGAAAAACAGGACCTGAACTGCCAAAAGTTCAGGCTCATTTTGGGCTAGACTTTGGGTTTAGGCAAGCCTTTTCATTAAACTCTGTGTTTAATTCTAGAAAGAGAAAGCCACTCACTTGGTGTGACCTTCTGCATCAAGCAGGCTGTGTTTATGCTACATAGATCTTGATAACTGGATTTGACTAATGCATAGTGGTTAAAAAGGTTAAAAAGGCTTCATGGGAGTCTCCTGCTTATTCACTAGAACTGTGAAAGCATCCCTTATACACCTTCCAACAAGTAACCTATTATTCCCATTTGTCTGGGTTTAGCTTCTGTTTACTTTCTTGTGGGTGTGTCGTTGATGTATTAAAAAAAAATCTTACTTTAATTTTCTGCCTATAGAGGTACTTGTTTTGTGTAATCTGTTTTTACTAAGCAGAAGTGAGCAGGATTTTTCCTTTGCACTCGGAGAATATTTCGCTCATTCCTCACATGTACCCTGTAGCTAAAGATGTTCTCATGGCACATAGTGATTTATGGGGAGAGTGATGGGAGAAAAATAAAAGGCATTTTCAGAGTGGGATAATCCTGAAAAGAGTGCTTGATTTGGTAATAACCCTAGTGATAATCCAGATTTTATCTTCATTTATTAAAAAAGTGCCCTTGTAAGGTTTGGTTAACTGAAAAGAATGAAGAGCTGATTTTTAGGAGTACACCAAGGCCATGGGGGCAAGACACGGCAGGGACCCATAGTGAAGGTGATGAAATATCTGGAGATGGGGCAAAAGGAGGTTTGTTGGTGGGGGAATCAGCTCCTGGGTGCTGTGGGCAGTCTCTTTCTTGTTTTTAGGAAAATGAAAGAGCATAAGCCCAAGAGCTTATTTTGGAAATTGATTTATAATAATGGTTTTCAGCCTTTTGAAAAGGCAGGTACTTTAATTTTTTCCAGTGGCAGGGCAACCTCCTGTGCAGCAATTTAATTTGAAACTCACAGACAACAGATTTATGTTTTTAGTTATCCTTTACAGACTGTGTGAAGCCCACAGATCCCCAGGCGTCTTCACTCCCCAGGGTGGAAATCACCCCTCTGAAGCATGAATGAAAAGAAATTATTAAAAAAAAACAAAACAAAGACACAGGAGAAAGCAGAATTTAACCGTGGCAGGTTAAAACTAATACAGAGGGTCCANGTGGGGGAACCAGCTCCTGGGTGCTGTGGGCAGTCTCTTTCTTGTTTTTAGGAAAATGAAAGAGCATAAGCCCAAGAGCTTATTTTGGAAATTGATTTATAATAATGGTTTTCAGCCTTTTGAAAAGGCAGGTACTTTAATTTTTTCCAGTGGCAGGGCAACCTCCTGTGCAGCAATTTAATTTGAAACTCACAGACAACAGATTTATGTTTTTAGTTATCCTTTACAGACTGTGTGAAGCCCACAGATCCCCAGGCGTCTTCACTCCCCAGGGTGGAAATCACCCCTCTGAAGCATGAATGAAAAGAAATTATTAAAAAAAACCAAAACAAAGACACAGGAGGAAGCAGAATTTAACTGTGGCAGGTTAAAACTAATACAGAGGGTCCATGTTGAATGGAGGCATCCAACAGCTAGAGGAGTTAGTATCAGATATGGTTTTCAGGAAATCCCTGTGTGTCAGCTTTTTCCCTCCACTGAGTGCTTGAGCTCACAGCATTTTTAATCAGCCCCACAAGAATCTCAGCCATTCCTTCCCCGTTCCTGTGCTGTGGCCGCTCTATGAGGTGGAAGACGGTGTTAAGGGATGTTGGTGTCACTGAGAGTGCTGACGTGTGCTTTTATTCTTGGTCCTGGCCATGGTTTTCATTCTCAAACATGGAGGAACAAGCTCAGGAAACAGAATTTTTCCAGCCTAAACTTTTCATTTGCGGGTCCTAAAAGAGCATCTCTTCTCCAAACCTCCTCCTGTAGCCACACGTGCCCCTGGGTTCATCGAGTGGTGGCAGAGCCCCACTAAAATAACATTTTGGAAATAAAATCACAAGCATTGCTGAGTTATATAAATATCAGTACTTGGCACTGTTATACAGAGCCAGAAGTATTGCTGGGAGAAAGCAGTTAATTAAAAACTGCTTGGCAGTGCTGTGCTTTTCCTTGTATTAAAAGTAAAGTGGAGCATCATGAGCATTTGGTCTTGCTCTTTTGTAAAGTTTTCCCCATGCTTTCTCCTCTTGACTTTTGATAATGTTGAGGAATTATACTGCTGATCAAGGAAGCTGCATAGTGTCTGCTATGGTAGGACCAGAAGCTTTTCCGTAGCTCTGTCAATAGGACATATCTGTCCTATAGCACAGCAAAAATGCTCCTTGCTTAGGATCATTACACTTGTAGTAATCCACCCTTCCCTAGGAGTGAAAACACATGCACATTACTCTAAATAGAAAATATATTTAAACATGACACATGGGCACATGGATGCTTTTATGATTGAGTAATCCAGGAGAAAGGGGGGATAGAGGAGGTATGGGAGCAAGACGAAAAGATTCAAGAAAAAAAATTCAGTAACTTGGATGCTGAGAGAGGTTCCCAAACAGTTAATTGCTGCTGCATTTTTTGTGCTCCTCACTTAGAATAGAAAAAAAAAGTGTTGTCAAATGCTAGGAATGCAAATGGGAACTGTGAACCCCCTTGCAAACTTGTACCTTGTTCGGATTTTTCTTTAGTGTTTATAGATAGTGGAATTTTACAGGTAAGCTCTAAAAGCTATAGAAAGCCAAGTGAAATTGTGTGCCGGATCATTCTTGAACTCGAGGAAGCGGTTTCCAGATGTCATCAGAGGTGCATCCCTATGACTGAGACTCAAGCCAGATGCTGGCCATAGTCGTGGCTGGAAAATGATGTAAAAATGCATGGACAGGGGCTCAAACCTCCCCAGTGTTTATTGCCTGACTCAAAACAAAATGAAAAAGGGATCAATAAGCACTCAAGGCTGATGAGGAATGGGAGTTCATGTGCTTGTACCATGGGCTAACCCAAGTCCGTTTTGCCAGATGTGCGTGATGTGGGCACGGCAAACTGCTGCTTGAACCAGCATTTCCCGTTCCTCCGTGTTCTGCAGTGAGGTGCCCATGAGGATTTGTGTCGATCTGAGGAAGCTAGCTTTGTGTGTAAGTTCTCTTGTACAGAGCACAGCGTGCACCACGTATTACAAAATAGATTTGTCTGTAAACGCTGCTGACCTTTAGCGTGGTATGGTCTGCTTGAAAAGAATGCCCTGAGGAGACATTCTCCACCGAGTAGACAACATTGTGATTTCTGTAATCTGCGTGTGGTATTTCGGATTTAGGAAAGGCTAAGCCATTTCAGCGCTGTGACTCCCCACCAGATAGCTTAACACCTTCTTCTCCAGGCTCTGGCTGGTGATGCTGCTCTAAGCCAAATTATTTCAGTAGGGATGGATGTGTAGAGCATAGTTGTCCCACGAAGAACTCTGGTATTTTTGCTGTTTCCTTTGGCTGGAGTTCATGGGGTTCTTCACACAACTGCCTTGTCTGCTATAAGCAGAAAGGCCACATGCAAGCTGTCAGTGATGTGACGTGCATTGTGGTATGGACCATATTATGAATCCAGTTGTGCGTGCATCTCTCAGCCCCAAAGGAATATCTTTAACCATCATGGTTCATAGCTGTCTCTCACCCTGGTATTTTGGCACTGCGTTTACAACACTGCAAACAAAGAAGTACAAAAAAATCCTGCTCTGCCTGTGGAGAGGTGGAACTGTTCTCTTTAGGTCTGTGGGAAAAGTGTTCATGAATAAACAGGTCTTTCAGCAGATTTGATGGTGGCAAGGACATGGGTATGGGTGGAAATCATTTGGTTTGTTGTGGGGCTTGAGGGACATTCCTGGATTAAAATCCTTTAATAGTAATTTCTGTAGAAAAATAAAATATGACTTTTCCAGGACACATACTGTGTCCCTTCCTGCTCTTCTTCAGAGCACTGAGCCAGCCACTGAGATGTCTTCTCTCTTGTCCCCTTGGACCTGCTGTACCTGTTGTGCCTGACAGCCACTGCTGAAAGAACTGAGTCTGGTAGAAAGGTGGATGCTCCTTGGGACAACATAAGCTTAATTTAGTGTCAAAGTTTTTTAGATTAGTACCAAAACCTGTTCTTGGATGCCCTACAGAGCAGATGACCAGCACGGGCTGAAATATTGTGGTGTGATGCAGCACATGGATGTTTGACCGACCCACAGTGAGAATGAAACTCTTTGGTCGGAGACAGGCAAGGCAAATATGCTCACTGGCAGTCAAGGTGGTGATCCTTTTTGGGAGCTGGGAAAGTTCCCACCTCTCTCAAGACATCATCGCGGTAGGATGCCTGCCCTCAAATCATAGAAAGATTAAGTGCAGCTGCTTGTCTGAGATACTTCCCTCTTCTGGGGACTGTGTTAAGCACTAAATGATGCATGAGCTCTGTTGGAGGGAAGTGTTACATTCGGTATGAAACTGTACACAGACTATTTGTTTTTCACTGATGATTTTATCCAGGTAGCCAGGTGTGGTTCCAGGCTCACTTGACATGCTTAAACAGGCCCCGAAGCAAAGCAGTCATTTGCATTCCTCTAAACAAGCACATCCTCTAATTGCTGTTTTAAAGGTGATCTCACATAGGAAGAAGCAATGGCAAATAATTGCATAGGGTGGGACACATGTCAAGCTGGCACTGGAGTGAAAATAATGTCTTGAAGTTGTAATGACTTGTCTTTATACTTGGCATCCTGCTTCGCTTGCCCCAAATTTATTAAGATCTTAGATGTGATATTCTGTAGGACAGATTGTTATCTTAGGGATCAGTGTCTGTCCAAGTTGCAAAAAAGGTCTTTTTCTCATTGGTTTGTCTCTGCTTTATGATTTTTGCTTTTGTTATTTGCTTTTTCCCATGCATATTTTAACAGGTGGGTGTTTGTAATGTCAGCTGGGGATGGAACAGGGCTCTCCCGTGGTAAAAACAGGCGATGCCACAGCCTGAGTTAGAGGAGCCCATCTCTGCAGGAAGGGCTGTAATAGGCTCTTAACAACCACACACGGGGTACGGAGGGGGATCCAGAACAGGCAGTCAAAGCATTCTGTCTTGAGGAATTCACAACCAAGACAAGCCAAAATCTCTTAGTAATTAATATTGCAGTCAACTTTCATTACGAAGCCCAACTTTTATCCTCTCTTCACCCCCTGGTCACGGCTTGCAAAATTTAATTGGCCTCAGAGATGACAGATTTGTTTTGAAATAGGCTGCTTTGATTTCTGCAGAGTGAAAAGGAAATTAATCCAATTCAATTTTAGTGACAGACCGCTAGACGAGTTGGCATTTGTTGAACACTTCTATGTGTTCTTCCGAAGTTGCCATCCCCTACCTTTACCGTGCCACCGGCAGCGATTCTGGGTGAGTTATGGGCCCAGGGCAACGTCATTCTCTGCTCTCCTCCATGCAGGATGATAATGACACCGGCTTCAAATTGAGCTTACTTTTTTTATTCCATGTGTTGACTAGCAGAGTCAGAAGATTTCCCATACAGCAAGTTAGAGGCGATGGTTGTATAATTACATTATTTACTAAATGTCTCTAATAGTTTCCCAAATGTTCTTTATGCTTTCACTTAAAAAAAAACCCTGAAATTATTTGATAAAAAAATCAATAAAATTGCCTTCCAGTTATCTAGGTTGAAGTTGTTTCCCTTTTATTTGTATGAACCATTTCTGTCATTTCTATTATGCATTTCGTGTATTATAAAAACCCTCTTCCTCACACTCTGAGAGGAAAGCAACGTGCCTGAACAAAGCAACCTGTTAGAAAACATCCCAGCATTCGCGATCTCTGCAGTCCGTAACAGAGAGAGAATAAAGATTTCATCAAAAGTCCACGTCATCTGATTGTTGTTCCATCTTTCAGCAGAACACGTGTGCTGTTACCACTGGCTGCAGCCACAACATGTCACGGCAACGTGTCCGGGGATGGGGCACATGTACTCCCACCTGAGATACCAACCCAGACAGAAATGCAGCAGAGAGCACAGGAATCTTAAGAACAGAGAAGGGGATAAAAAAGACTTTTTTTAGCTGTACTGCATTGTATGCATCAGTACAATTCACCCCCAGAAACCTGTTTAAATTTCAGAAAACAAACACTTGTTTAAACAATTTGCTTCCATTAGAATTCGGTCAAGACGCTTCTTTGTTCAGACTCTTCCGAGATGGTTATTTATTCTTCATCCAGAAATATTTTAGTTTCATCAGAGCGAATTGTAGCATCCTTCAGCTAGCAATAATGTTGCAGACTCTGTAACAGCAATAAACAGCGACTAACAAGTGCACGTCCCCTTTTCCAAGTGGGATCACTTGTGATACGGGGAGAATTGTATGCAGACCGAGGGACGTAGCCGTTGTTTGTGAGAATATCGTGCACAGCTGAGTATACATATTTGATATGATCCTGTCTGACTCCAAGGAGATAAATGAAATTAAGTTCTCAGAAAGGAAGTAATTAGACGGTGAAACAATGGCAAAGATAAGGCACTATGGGAGCAAATGTCCTTGAATAAACAGAGCAGAGGGAGCTCTTAGTGGAGAAACACAGGTTTCCTTGGCTCTCAGTAGATCAGCAAAGCTAAGACTTCTCAAAATTAAAATGAGAACCAAAGGGGCTGCTATAGCTCTGATAGTCCTGACTTTGGGGAGAGAAGGGACAGACCAGTTAGGGAATGGTGTTGTCAAGAAATCTCCATCAGAGAGAGGTGCTGGGAAGAAGGACTGCGAGGTGGGTTAGATCCAGGCTTCAGCCTTTTCTCTTGCTTCCTACAGACCCTTGCGAAAAGGAATAGCGAGGTGGTTTAAAGGGATTGTTTCCTACAATGGGTGGCCACAGCAAAAAAAGCTGAGAGGTGACAAAAGTAGAGGGACCATCTGTGTGAAGGTGCCTGGAAAACAAAGAATCTGCATGTTAGTCCTGGAGCAAAAGGGTTTGACCAACAGCCTGCCACGCAGAGAGAGCTGGGGGAGGTGAAAGAAATGCTTGGCAAAGTGCACTGTTTGTCGGCATGAATTTATTTCTTCTAAAATTGAGCAAATTCCCAGCCCCAAAGTCTGCCTGTGTAGTGACTGAGACAACAAATTTTTTATTATTTCGCCTGACCTTTAGTTAAACAAATAATAAATGCTACCACAAGGAAATACTGGCTCACCTTCCTTTTAAATTATCTAATAGCAATGATTGTTTGTTTGGAGAATCAGGCTCTAAATCTCTTCCTGGTTACATTAGTTTTACATTTGGGTTTGGTTTTTTTTTGTTTGGTTTGTTTTTTTTTTACTTCAACAAGGTTGTTTCTGAATTAAAATCTAACTGGATGTAATCAGCTATTAGCATGAGCAGCTTGCAAACAGTGCCAGTGGGATACTGAGGGTTTTTTATGTGGATCAGCCAGAGCATCTGGAAATTCACAGTTGTGAGAAGCAATGGCATATTTTCTGTACAAATGCCTGAAATTAACTGTTGTACCATCTTGCCGGCTTCATGTGAGTTGTGGCTTCCTAAAGAGATGGATTTTGCTTGGTTTTCCATTGAATGAAAGAGTTGGCATTAGCATGGGAGGGATCCTCTGTATCAAACAGCATATTTAATCATACTGAATACTTAGAAATTATTGAAGTTTAAAATATGTCTCAGTCTTAAAAAATGAATTGATACTGTAAAATGTGTAACAGTCCCCATTTCAAGGGCAATCGCCTGGAAATCATGGGTCTCTGTGTTAGAAATCCATGAGCATTTGGCTGGGAAAAAAAAAATCAGGCTGTAGGTGAGATTTCTCAAGATAGCTGGGAGTGGATGGTCGTGCTGAGGGACAGGGAGGTTGGCACTTCTGCATCAATTCTGGACCATGATTTGAAGCTCAGTAAGAAAAATGACCTCTTGATTTCAGCTGTTGGCCCCACTCCCTGCTATGGATGGACATTTCATCCACAACACCACTCAGCCTGTTTATAAAATTATTAAAAGTAAATCCTGTTTGAAATGGAAGATTAATGTAGCCAAGGGGCTGCAGTGAGCAGAGAGGGTGTAGGCACATCTGTTCTCACGTTCTATACTGCAAACCATCACCACGATGTCTGAGTAACGCATCAACTAGATTAGGAATTGCCAGGTCTCTGGCAAACTTCATGGAGGCATTAATCACCTTGCTTTTGGGGTTATAAAATACAGATACACATACCTGCTAGATGTTTGGTAGCTAATTTTAGATTTCTATGTTTGAAAGTTCTTTTTAGTATTTTTTGCGGGTAACCTGAGTAAGGAAGAAAGTAAGGAGACATTTTAGTCTTGGAAGAGGTTATCAGTGTTTGCCAGAGTCGTGTTCTAGCTTTTTCTAACCACCTTTAGAAACGCTTTTCATAGTTAATGTCCTCAGCAGGCACATACACGGACAAACTCTGGGACTGGGAAGCATCTTAGGCAGGGGGTGGATTCACCCTGGGGGCAGCTGACAGTTATTTTCAGAAAGCAAACTCCTTCCTTGGGGTTTCTGCAAGGGAGAGGAAGTTTTCAAAAGGAGCTGTGCTCGCAGTCTGCTGAGTCAGCACATCCTCAGGCTGCTCTGCTTAGGCCCTGTTCCCAGCTGGTGTATTCCTCGCTGGGTGCTGAGAGAGGTCTCAGTTCATTTCCACGCCTGCAGTTCCCTCCCTTGGTGAATTTTTTCCACTTTTAAGGGCCATTTCTACTTTAATCAACTGAAAGTTGAGTTCCTTTGGACCATTAGGCATCTCTGCTCTTCCTCCCAAGAGGACTGTTATTCTGGCAGAAAAAGAGACGGAGGTTGTTTATCTGCAGAGCTCTTTGGCCAAGTCCCACCTTCAAACTGCAGCATTGTTATTTGGGAGGAAAAGGAAACCCTGAGAGCCAGGGTAGGATGCAGATTGCCTTAATGTGGTCCAAGGCCTGCGGAAATGATCCGTGGAGAGAGCTGGGAGCCTGAGAGCAGCCCTCCAGAAAGTCAAAATGTTGGATGTAAATTTGTCTAGAAATAGGCCAAGGCAGTGCCTGATCTCCTGTCCCCCTCTGGAGCTTAGAGGTGTACTTCTGGGCAGATGTTAGCTGCCTCTGTTCATCCTGGAGCCAGACTACAGCCCTTTCCGGAGGTGGGCATCCAGCCGAGAGGAGCTTACTGCTTGTGGCTGGGCTGTCCCTTCATGGTGGGGATGCACAGCCGGGATAGTGCATAGATGTGCACAGTCGAAAACACGAGCTAGGAAATGTGCTTTGCTGCAGTATGAGTGAAAAAGGCCAGAGAGGAGGAGATTGCAGTAGCTGAAACTTGTGTGTTTGGGACTCTTCCCTTTCCCTATTCCAGGGTCTCACAGACAGCACAAATGGAAGCACAACCCTTTGGAAACTGTATGTCACCCACTGTCATTGTACGGCATGGCTGGCACAAATAGCATCTGCAGAGATGACTTGTGTATGCGAGACAGCCTGCCACGGAGAAGAAAAGAGCTTTCCGCCTTCAGGTCAGCTTCTGACAAAGAGCAAATGGATGAGGAGGAGGCAGCTGAAACCAGAGGAGAAAATAAGACATAAAAACAAAACCAAAAGTGCAAACAAAAGAGGAGGCACTGAGTAACAATTAGACTAATGCGAGATTAATTTTAAGTGCTTTAAAACCATTCATGCTGAGTGATTAAGTGCTGTGAGATTTGACGACTCTGATTATCTACTCAGAAGTGTATTTATGCCTGTCAAGAGCGAAATGACGTGTTAGAAACAGAGCCTCACTTTCCCCACCTGTACCTGGTATGGAGTTAGTAAAGCAGAATTCAGCAGTCTGTATCAATCAAAATGATAACAGTGAATTGTGTCTGAATTAAGCACATGCGTGACTAATGTGATATTCATTGCTCAGCAGATTTTGTACATGGGATTATAACTAAGTGACTTTACCACTATTACAGACCCGGTTCAGGCCACTGAAACCTGTCTGCCCTTTGGGGAGTCTGCTTCTCCCTTGCCTTGTATGTTACGGTGTCATCAGAACTGGCTCAGAGGTACCATGGTGTGGACCAGCTCGAGTGTGAATAAGGATATAAGGTTTGGTTATTCTGTCACCTTAACTTAGATTATCTACAAGTGTGTGTCCTTGGAGTAAGCAATGCCATTCTTCTGCCCATTCCAACCAACTGGTTTTGCTCAGTCGTATCTTTCAGAAAGATATATAAGGTGACAGAGAGACATGCCATGGTATCTGCTATCTCTGGAGGCTTCTGGCTGGTTTCTTGCCTTCTGTTCGTGCCTCTCCATGTGCCTGTTAGTTGGCATGAAGTCACACATCAAAGCCCAAACATATTTTGGAAATGTGGGTTCTTTTTTTGGCCTAAATATTTCCAAAGTATTTTTCATAATGTTTGCTGGTGGCTTGTGCCAGCCTGAAGCCTGAGCATGTTTCCATGCTAACTCAGGCTCCCTTTGAAACGCTCGTAACTTCTTAAACACGTTCCGTTGGCTTTGCAAGCTTTCATTTTTGGTCCTAGCTCAAAGGTGGATTTTTTTTAAAGTGTGAGAACAGTGTTTCCAGTCACACTTCAGAGCTATGTGAGTGGGGCGAAATGTATTTTTTTTTCTGTACACTTGGTTTGAAGGTCATGTTTTCATAATGAAAAATGGTTGAAGTTAGGAGGTTAATGGAAACTCAGAGCTGAAGCATTAACTCAGCAGGTAGCTTCCTTTCTCTTACGGTTCTATGGAGAACACACAAATGTCCTCCTGAAATAATTATTTGTGTCAAATATGTTGTTATTTTAAAATCCCACCAGAACAGAGAGTAACATGGTAATGCAGTAATATTCTAGTTGAAGTATAACTGGGTGGATATAGCAATAAAACAGGGCAAAAAAGAGTAGGGCAGGATGCAATTCCAATGCAATTTGGAGTTAAACTTCAAGGGGCATTGCGCAGGAAAGTGTGAAATGTGAGAGGGCACATAATTAATATGGACCTGTGCAATTCTGTTTTAAGCTTAGGCACAAATTAGGAATTGTATAGGAACATCTGTGCCTGTATTTGTGTTGCATTTGGAATTGAGATATTCTGTAAATTTTATTCCAAATCCAGCTCTTGAGAGATCACAGATGATAAGACCCATGAGGATGTGTACATTCATCTAGAAATGAACTTCTAACCTCTTCAGTTTGTGATGCTAATCACATCACCAGTTATTTTCCCAGCAGTTTTTACTTATTGTGCTCAGATTCTGTGAAGCACCAATATACTTCCAATTTGTGACAAGACGTTGAATTTATTGACGCCGCATAAAGCAGAGTTAATGATAAAAAGAAGGTGGGTTTGATGACTGTTTCATGGTGTGTCGTAAATGAATGCTTTGTCCCAACTAAGAACACAATAGGCAGGAATGAATGCTATAAAATCACACCCTTTGCTTTGTAGCTCCTTTTTTTTTTCTTGTGGGAGAAGGAAAGTGTTGAGTAACCTCAAAGGCTGAGCTGAGCCTTCTTCCCAAACACGTGCTCCACCCAGCTCAAAACTGATGCACCCCTTGTGAGGCAAGATGGGTTGTACTGGGGGTCCTCTAGCACCTTCCTGACAAGCTCTATTGGTAGATGCTCTTTAAAAAGGATACAGTTTAAATGTATTAACTCAATATTTTGTGGTGAGCAACACAGCTTTTCACACTGCAGGGGAGAGGTTGATGTTACCAGGATGCCCCGTGTCCATCAGCACCGAGGCTGCATTCAGTACCACTTATTTCGGACTTCATCTAATAGCTACTTTTCATTCTAAATACCTTGCATTAATTGGATGTATTGCTTAGGAAAAAATGAATCACCGTGTGTGACTTGTATGTGTGACTCGGCTGCATAAAATATTAGCAATCTATAGCACTGTAGTTTGTAAGTCAGTTGGTTAGAAAACATTTTCTGGAATGCCATGAAACAACTCACTTTTTCATACTGATTTCTTCCTAGTTAAGTGAATGAAAACAAGGAATTTGCAAAGATAAATCTGCTATCATTGTCCTTTGAAATGCATTTTTTAAAACTCTTGTTTTCAAAGTATTTTCATCCCCATTTCTGCTTCATCATGACATGCAAAAAGTCAGTGGGCAGTGGTAAAACCTAGAATGATGGGAAAATAACCCACATGTCGTTGCAATGCTGCTCTTTAGCCCTACTGTTCCTGCAGTTAGATACACATTTCTTTATCATGTAGGATTTGCTGTCTTTTAACACTAAATACTGCTTATGACATTAACATTCTTCTTGTTGCTGTCTGAAGTACTGGCATGCTTAACCTCCATGCTCTGGAGCAGGACAGTGCTGCAGTGACATATTAAAAAAACATAAATTCCATCTGCAGTGGTTACTAGGGGTTTAAAACTATGGAAAGATTCCAAGCTTCCAGCTCTTTAGTGCCTCTATCACCTTTAGAAATAATTTGGAGATACATTTTAAAGTTATTTAGCTGTCTGAAGATACCCGGGAGGATGTTTGAAAGTGCTTTGGTGCTTAGTTGCTGTAGGAAGTTGCTTGCATCGTGAGGTACCTAATAATCTTTAGAAGTCTGGCCCTTGACTACTAAGTGGGTGTTTTTAAAAATTTTACTTCCATGCCATAGGAAAAGAGAGAACTGCAATTTAAAGTACTCTTTACTGGGCAGGTGGCTGCAAGCATAGGCCAGGCTTCTGATTTAAACTCCTCTGTTACCTCCCCAAAGGCACTTTGGGGACATTTGTGAATCCAGGTTTCTCTCTCCTAAAAATAGAAACCTATACATAGAGTCCCTGTACACCACAGTAATACAAGTAGCAAGAATAAATGAACTTCAACACGATTTAATTGTTAATTAGACCCCCTTTATCATATCCTTTGTAAAATTGGGGAGATTAACTTTCTCAAACCTATTCTCACCTGGTTAAAAACCAATTAGCTGTTATACACAAGCCAAATGCATCCTTATTAGCAAGAATTTCTGCTAGTTATATTGTTCTGGTTAAGTGACTTTTCTGCCACTTGGTGTGTCAAGTTCAGATCTACTCTGGACACCACAGCGATGCTGCCAAGAGTTGAATCCAGCCAAGTGAGACCTCCAGTGGTCTTGCCTGATTAAAGACTTCAGGATTTGGCCCAGCTGACTTATGCCACAATTAATTCTGCCCATTGCAGGGAGATTTCTTTCTCTCCCATCCCTCTTCTTTCCTGAAGACAACGTGCAAAGCAAGCCCAATAGGAGTGGAAGCAGGAGACGTATTTTTGTCTTCAGTATCTGGGGGGACTGAAAACAAAACAAGCATGAACATCAGTAGCCCTCACTGAAGTTGTGAAATGGCAGGTTCAGTTACAGAGGGCTGAAGCCGCGTTTTCCTCTGGCATTACCTGCTGTGCAGAGGAGTGGCTCCAGGACATTCACTAGTCCCACTGCTTTCATGCAGGTGTCAGGAGAAGTGAATCTGCCTTTGAGTTTGGCTTTCTCTACCCTGTGATTGAGGGCAGTAGCTCATAATGAACACAGAGCAGTCCTCCGAGATCGATGCACCGCTGTGCAGAGCTTTCCCGCTTACTCTCTTGCGGTACAGGGTGTATGTGACTCACCCGAGGGCTATTGGCACTTCCCACAGGCAACTGGGGGAGCAGTCTTCTGTGTAGGAGTGTCCTAATACAGTGATGATGAAACGTGGAAACCTGCCTAGCCTCTTACTTATCCTTCTGTCTTTCTCAATAGATAAAATAAATTGGCTTCCCAGTAGCCTGATGAGAAGGAGTGGGGTGGGGGGGGGGGAGGGTGTTTCTGACAGGTTGCTGCTGCTGCGGAGTTTGTCATGCGGCTCCATCCCTGCAGACTGAGCATTTGAGTCAGACTGCTGCTGAGATGCCAGCTAAGGATTGCCCAGGAGCCCCAAGAGAGATGTGCTACAGCATCCTGGTCTGTGGGGCTCACCGCTCCCTGGGCACGTGGCCCTGGGGCCAGCCAGGTCAGCAGGGTGCAGCAAGCACAGACTCTGCACAGTGGTCCTAAGGACACAAATACAGCAAGCATTGATCAAGGCTCGAAACCACACATGCTAGGAGAGCCAAAGGGATTATTATCCTACGCCCCGTGCCCATAGGATCTCCCACCGCATTTGGAGCGCATCTGCTGTTCCTTGCTGTAGGAGACAACCGCAACTGGGCAAATGTGACAGTGTTGGCCTCTAGCATGGCAGTGAGGAACTGGAATGGACTTTAATTATCGCATGCACACTCAGTCAAGGCTTGGGATTTTCTAGGTAGCCCAATCTGCAGATCTGAGCATGAGAAGGACACATCAACTTCATTGGCAGGCCAAAAGTTTATGCTCAGGACATAATTTGTGCTTGGTTGCCCACTCACTTTTCCACTTCTTTTGTGGAGATAATGCAGTTTTGAGGCATAAACCTCTTTGGATATGACTGTAGAGCATAGCTCTGCTTCGCAATGTGAGCCAAAGTGTCCATCGCTGTCCTCTGGGTACACAAATGGTCTCCCCCTTTGTACCATTACTTGTCCTCATCATCAGCAATATGGGTTCATCTCCCCCATAGCTAGGATAACCCAGTAGCTAAAGATCCTGTGTAAGCCACAGCTGAGAGTCCCAGCTCTGTCATATCTCCTGGGTATTTATTTCCCATGCAGTGGAATGAAATACTTAGTCTTGTTGCATTGTTACATCTTTCAGTCTCATGCTTGTCCGAATAGCCAGTTATCCATGGTTTTGTGTAACTTCTCTATACAGGTGTGGGTGGTATAACATTCACCCTTCATTAATATGTATTCAAACCAGCGAAGGAAATAATAGCAGACAACATCCCTGTGTCTGTGTCAAATGGGTATTTCATGGATGGCAGAGCTTTCTTTTCAGAAGTATAGTATCTGCTGCCAGGTTTCAGGTATAACTGAATGCATGTGTACGTACTGCACTCATGCGAGAACCAGGAGGCTAAGAGAAGAGTGTTACTCCAGTTATTCAGCTCTTCGTTCACTGTAAACTAATAAGAACTTTTCATTTTGTGCAGCAAAGTAGAGGGATAGTTGGTCTGCCTGCAGCCAGATCACTCTTCCAAGAGTGTCAATCTTCTTCTTGAAGGGTTGTCAAGGGTTTTGCAAGTGGAGCCTCCTTATTTGTTCATCTGTCATTGCATGAAACCCCTTCAGAGCAACCCACCTCAGCTCCGGAGCTGCTCACCACCTTTAATTGCACATAGCTCCTCGTGTCTCCCAGGCAGGGGAGAGGGAAACAGCTATAATTACTGGCTGCACATGTAAATCCGCACTTCTCCACGCTGGAAAAACAGGGCTGCTGCCAACAGCTAAAAGATGGTCTGCTGGTTTTGGCTGAGATAAATCCTTACAGACACTACTTTTATCTTTTTCACCTTTAATGATTAATGATTTAATGATTAATTAATCATTAATATTTGTTTTGATGTGTTTCAAATTAAACAGTCTGGAGGTTTTGCTCAAGCTTTGCAAGCCTTTTTGAATGCTGCCAGTTGGGATCCACAGCTTGGAAACTATTGTTTTGCGGCTTGGTCTGCTGCTCATGGAAATCAGGGATACTCCTGAAACCAGGGGTGGCACTGACATGGGGATATTCCTGTTGCCTTAAATGGGCTGCAGGTCCTACTGTGGGAGTCCAAGCATTTCAGAAGGTTATTTGGTCCTAGTCTTCTTGCTGGAACTCTGAGTTGTTATTATTATAGAAGACCTAGAATTTGAATTTCTTTTTCTTTAAATGCTACTGAGCAGCCCTTACATGAAAATGATTGAAGTGGACACAAGGTCAGCATTTAACTCCAGCTGTGCAATCGAGCAATCTCTCATTTTTATTCTCGAAGTGCCTATATTCATTTGTTGCATTTGTGTGGGATTATAAAGTTCCACCGATGCTTAGCGAAAACCCATGCATCTGTGCCGGAGATGTTCAGCCTTTGTCTCTCTTGTGATCTGGATACAAGGCAGAACAGGGCATAACCTCAGCCTGCGTCCCGGGGAGGCAACAAGCCTGTGGGCTCACTGGTTGCATGCTTAATGGCCCCAGCAGCATGCCCAGCACAGCAGCGGGAGTCAGCTATTGTTTCGGAAACCATCAGGATGCTGCCTCCAGCATCCCTTTTGCACTGTGCCGGATGGCTAGAAAGTACCTCCAGGAGGAAAATACATGTGCTCTGGGCCTGAGGGGGTTCATACATCTCTCTCCCCTTCCCAGGAGGGAACCAAGCTGTTTTTTAAGATGAGCAAACAGTCCCCACTTCTTCAAGCTGCACTACAGGCAGGAAGGTGTGCCACCGCGGAGACCGCAAATGCCCCTGGCAGGGAAGGAGCCAGACCAGTCTCTGCTCACAGGATCTGGATAAATGAGAGTTGAAGAGAAGGATTACACTGCTAGGGAGTATAGTGTGAGGCAGGGCATGGATCAGAAATGGTGAGGTGTACGTGGGTAGGTTTTGTCACAGCCAGTTAGTGTTACAGCTGTTTAACTACACAGCTCAGGTTTCCAGCTGCGAAGTGTCTCCAACTTGGCATTATCACTGTGAAACCTCATGAGAATATTTTATGAACATGGTACGTAAGGCTGGCATTGACAATAGAAGACGTGCAGTGCTGGGGAGAAAGGACATTGAAACTGTTGGAAAGATTTATGGGTCTTCACCCTTGAGTAACAAGAGGTCAGAGAGGTGATGGGTAAGATCTGAAAGATGAAATGGAGAGAGGTCAAGTTGTATGAGCATGAGATAAGCTCTCCTGACACCTCCCCATCCTTTCTCCTCTTTACAGTGGGTTATATCCCATGTAAGCCTCAAAGGAGGCAGCTGTGTTGACAACAGAATCCCACAGCATCCTGCTAGGACACTGTCTCAGGACAAATCCCACCCTGGCTTGTTTCTTTTCATATAGAAAATTAAATGTACAATTTTCCAAAGCAGACAGCATTCTGTGTTGATGTTTGCTACCTGTTCCAATTAACCTGACAGATGAACAGAGATCTTAAAGACATTAGTAAAGACACTGTGAGCAGTCTGTGGTTTGGAGACGACGTGTGACCCCAAAGTTCAAGTCCCTGGCCTTTCAGCCACAGAGATTCAGCTAATCTGGCCAGACAGTCTGCATATGGGCACTGAACCATCTGGCCTTGAGCTGGAATTAGCTCTCCCTTGCCCAGTCATTAGATCGAGGAAGGCGAGATGGGCAGCGTGGGTGGGAACAAAAGGCATCACAGTGCTAGAAGATCAGAGGAGGTCAAAAACGCCATGAGACATAGTTAGCATCATTTCTGTCTTTCTGCTCATGAGTTCTCTTTCATTTTTAATGCAAGGGAATATTCAATACTGAATACAGTAAACCTCCTCCAGCTCTTTGCAGTAAGCAAATTAAGGATATAACTTCAAAAAAGCAGCAATCTAAATGCAGTAAGAGAGAAAAAGCAGATGTTTTGGCTTGGTAAGCTCTGTAGATTTGGCTTGGTAAGCTCTGTAGATCCACCTTTGCTAAGAACAACTGACATCTGCCTGGTTTTGTTTGCATCTCTGCTCTGTGTCTAGTTGAGGTTTTGGTAACTTTCACGTGATTTGCATGTGTGTTCGTGATTGAGAGGAGACTGCTGATCAGAGATGGTGGAGAGCAAAGCCCTTTCTGTAGCCACAGATGCTCTTACCACTGTGGTACCACATACTTGTGGGCTGCGGGGTGGGGAGGAAGAGTGTGTGGGATAAGAAATAGTAGAAATTAATCTCAATGCCATTAAACCTTCCACCTTTCTTCTAAACCTGTCTCCGAAGATGTCCATTTCAGAAGAGGGTGGCTGACTTGGTAAGATGGATTCAGTAGTCTTTTATTTGCCGTGGGCTACCGAATCCTCAGATGATACCAATCCAAGGGTACTATTCCCATGGGGGCATGAGTGTTTTAAAATTTATAATCTTCCAACCTGGAACTTCACTTTTGTGTGCAAAAGAAAAATTCAGCCAACCCCCTTTTATTCCCACTGCAAACTTTACTGCAAGCTGCCCCAGCCTGTGCAGTTCCTGCGTGCTTCTTGTGAACTGCTTGGGGCCACCTCTCCTGGCTGCTTGGAGTCATGGTACAGTGCTGTCAGTAGACTATTTGCTGAGCGTGCAGTGGTGGTATGAAAGGCATTCCTGTTGAGTGGCCTGAAATAAGAAGGCAGAAGGTTTCAATCTGAGATATAAAATCCCACAAGATAGTTTGTGCCCTGTTTAAGGGGGAAGGATCTGCTATAAAGTCATCTCTTACAAGATACTAGAGAGCTGATGCATGAAAAAGACCTGATAAATACCAACTGTGCCAANAAAAAAAAAAAAAAAAAAAAGCTTGAACTGGAGCTTATATTTCTTCTTTTCACACCAGAAAGTCCATGTGGGAGGGAAACCTGGACGATGGGAGAAGTGTCATGTTGAACTCTGCTCATGCAAATATCAGTGAAGCTATATGGGGAATATCCATCTGTAGAATACCCATCCTGGAGGATGTTTGGGGGCTACGGGGATAAGACAGGGAGGAGGTAGAGTTAGAGATATGCTCCCTCATGTCATACATGTCTCATTGATTTTGAAAGGTCCAATTTATAAGAGGCCTTGCATCAAGGTAAGGCACTGCAGGTCCCATGGACAGCGTCAGTATTTGAAGGTTTTTCCAGACCAAGGCAGAGCTCTGCTTCAGTCAGCCTTCCAGTTCCAGGACAGCCATCAGTTTCCTTCCCTCTAACCAACCCTCTCCATCTCACTTACCCTATTCCCCTCTTAGCAGACTTGTCACATTTTTCCCTTGGGAGCAGGCTGGTTTGTTCCCATGTGTTCTCACATCATCACAAGCCATCCTGAAGATTTTTTGATAGTTTTCTTTCATGTGGAAAGCGATCTGATATGATCACTCTGTGTGAATATGTGTGAGACTATCATAATATCTGTTAAAATTATTGACTTGTTTCAACCAAATAAGACAGCTGAGCAGAAGTAAGTTTCCTAACATCCTCCAGAGCAGGAGCTGTGATTTAAACACTTCCCTTGGCCAACTGGTGAATTCTTCAAGGCCAGTAACCCCCATGCTGCTGGCAAAACTCTCTGCAGGGTGTATGTGGAAATAACGAAACATTTATTTGCAAAGACATTTGTTTACTCAAAGCTACAGATCCTTGCAGATTCAGGCTTTGTTAGTTCTGGCTTTCACAAAATTATTTGTGGTTTCTTGTGGCATTTTATCTATGACGTGTTGTTCATGGAGGTGCAGCATTAAATGTCATATCTTGCAAATGTGACACTCTGACTTGGAAAGAGTTGTTACAGAGGGAACCTGCCCTACTTAAATGGCTCTCGTGTTTGCCCAAGGTTTTTGTATTCTTCTAACTGATCCTAATTTTCAGTGTTGAATATGATAGATGTTAAAATAAGTGATTCAGTCACAGTTTATAGCATCCCTTTGCAGCTGGGGTGTTGAACATGCTCTCCTGGCACCTCACCGGGCAAAGCAACAGCAAATCTGGGTCCTCTGCTCTTATCTGTGCAGAGTGCTACCCCGCTAATTAATGATCCACAGCAATATGCAATGAGTGCATATTCAGCTCTTTGGCCTCTGGGCTGGTCAGGAGTTGGCAGAGATATACAGAAAGCTCAGTCATTAAAGGATTTAGTTTCTCTTATTGTGCATCAACTTCCGTATTTCAACCCTTTGCTTCTTAAAAGCAATCTCCAGCCAAAGCCCATGGAATACATTGATTTTTTTTAATTTTTTTTCCCAAATGTTGAAGTGAATTTAGCCCATTAGGGCTACTTCTGGACCTATGGGGCTTGTGCCCTTCTGGTGAGAGTGGGTAGGAGGTGGTGGCTCTGTGCCAGCCAGTGGCAAGGGTGGATTTTTGCATCACCCAAGTGCCATGCCATGTACTCATCACTACTCCAACGCCACAGCACACCCACTTTGGCACAAAGGAAACTGTCATGTAGGGCCAAATGCCACTCCTGGTCAAGTAGGGTCTTGTTTCGGGGATGGTTTTCAGCTCCTTCAGAGGCGGATGTTTCTGTGTTTCAGCAACACTGGGTGCTGTAGCAGTTAGGGAAAAATGACAATTCCCCTTTCAATGCTTTTGTGCAACGGCTCCACAGCAAGCAAAGGGGGCCAGTCTGTGCTTGGGGCTCCCCGGCAGATCAAACGCTCTCCAATCAGCCCTTGTTTGCACAGCTGCCATGCTCGGAAAATCACCTGAAGCTGTTGGTTGCCCAGTTCAGTTTGCTCTGTTTACTCTTGGCTGGCAATTTGCCCATATGTTAGAATATTTCTCAGGTGCAGCATTGCCTCCGTTCATTCGTGTTGTTGACACCTTTGTAACAGCACATGGGCAGAATCACAGACCTGAAAAGCTGGAGGGGAGACTTGATAATTTTGCATGGTTGCATCAAGCCTTGTGGCTTGTGTCTGCCTGCAGCACAGCATCCAAACCAGTTCTGCCCTGAAACTAGTGAATTCATCCTTTATTTTCATAGTTTCTTACCAGGTTTAATCACTCTTCATACCTTTTTATATACTTAAATTTCCCTGATTGTCAGTTCTAGCTTTATTTTCTTCTTCTTTGTCCCCTGGACTGTAGCAGCTCATGGGCTGTATAAGGTGAAGAATGAATTAGTTAAATTATTAGCCTCTCTTTATTTGTATTTTTATTTCTAGATTTAGAATATTCCTGAATGAAGAAAGCAGCAGTGACTGGCAGTGGCATCTGCCTTTTGTGTCAGAGATGGAGGGATTTGTGGGCACACATCAGGGTGTGGGAGATGCTAGGAGCACCTGGGGTTTGCCGGGAAGGAGGGAGAGCATCAGGGAAAACAGCAAGTGTGGTGATGGGGAGGTTAAAGGGGTGGTAAGGAAGATTTCCTTAGCTGGATGTTTCCTTCTTCGTAACAGTTTATGTCATCTCATCTAATCTGCTTTAACCAAGCCCATATTTTGATGTTCACTTTTGGGGCTAATAGTGGGAATAATATGGCCCATTGGTTAAGATGATACTCTGGGGTTGGGGGATCTGGTTCCTTGGCCCCCTCTGCTCCCTCCTCCCATGTGATTACAGAAAAACTTTCAGCTTTTCTGCACTTCGCTTCCCCTTTTGTAAAATGAGAGCAGCACCTTCTAAAAAATAATAAATTCTGGCAGGTCTTGAGGAGATCAGATAGTCTGGTGAGTATTTCTGCTAAGCGAGATCACCGGTGGGGCTGCGTGGAGGCATTTGGAGGCTTAGCAGAATGAATCCTCTGAACCTTTGAGATTCACTCGGCGCTTCTAGAGGGGGATAAAAGCGGAGTTAATGAAGCCGTTCCCAAATCCCCTCTGATCCATGACCATCAAGTAGCTGCTGCTACACAGTGCTTTCCTCGGCTCTTGATGTACGCGAGCATCCATGCAAGCCAGAAATATCTATTTGGCTGTTACCTGCATGTCTGGCACTGCCCATCTGCTCACAGAGGAGTGGGACAAACTTGTCCCAGTCCCCATTGGCCTTTGTGGTATCAACAAAATACTGTGAGGATACTGCACCCCATCACCCAGATCCCAGGGTGTTACTGTGATGAACAGTGTTCAGCCTTGAAGGGGTAATTATTGTGTTCAGGGCTGTAGGTGATTGCTTGCCAGTGCTTTAAAGTTCAGAAAGGAGCAGAGAATTCCTGCCTGTGGAGGGAAGGGCAGAGGCACAGGCGGCTGTTGCTGGCTGCAGTGACCTCTGCTGGGAAGCCCACAGATGCTCCGGTCCAGCTTCAGCAACACAACTCACAACTTGATCTGAACTGTAGGTTTCTGCCCAGGTGATTTTCACTGATTTTTTTTTTTTTAATTTTGAATTCCATTTTCCTTTAAGTACCTGTCATCCAAGAGTAGAGGAACATCGTGTGGGCCAAGCTGCACAATTTTCAGGCATGAGATGTGCACTTCACTGGGGAATACTAAGCACTGTGTAACGCCACGATTAAGGCACTGCTGGTCTTGGGAAGGCTGAGGCAAAGTGGAAAAAAAAATGCCTTCTTCCCATCCCCGCACAACCCTTGAGTGCAGTGACCACGAGCGGCTGGGGTGGCTGGTGTGTGCAGGCATCACCTCCCAAAGGGACGTCTCCTTCCAAATACCCCCATCCCTGTGCGGGATTGATTGCTCCCTTTGTACTTCGGGGGTGATTCAGCTTCTTCTGCTGCCTTCTTCCAGATTACATTTTATATTCGCTGTCTCCCTCAATCCCACGTGCTCACATCCTGCTCTGATTTCAGCGAGGGGCAGATTGGCTCAGTACAGTAGCACTAAACCCTTTCTCCCCCCTTCACTTTCAAACCAAGCAAGTTTATCCTCCTTCAGAGAGCACAGCGGCGCAGTGCCCGCTTGGTTTGCAAATCAGAAAGGGGAGAGGGTCTTGTGGGAAACCTCAGCGCTCAGTGTTGCGTGTCCGATGAGCTCTTCTCTTGCTGGGTGTCTTTGTGGGTAACCCCCCCGTTAGCCCCGTGTGTGATGGTTGGGTGTTGCTGGCAGCTGTCTCAGAGAGGGTTAGGTTGGTTTGGAGAACCTCAGAGGTTCTCAAAAATAGAAATGCAAAGCATTAGTACGTGCGTGGTAAAAACTGTATGTCAGACTTGTTTCAGGCTTTAAAGAGATAATGCTGTAGTGGATCATTTGCATTAAAACTGCCTTTGTGATCGCGATGGTACGAGGTACACAAATGACCAAGTGAATGTGCATGTGCACAAAGGAAAATGTATAAATACATACAATAATTTCCATTACAAGTGAATATTTGCCTGAAATGTCATGTGGGATCCTAGTGTACCTTCAACTAACAACTAAGAAGGCAAAACTACCCTTGTCCTTCCTTTAAGGGACCAGACACTAGACCTGCACAGCAAAATCAAGGTTTCCAAACACGTTCTGTGTAAAGCCAAATGGGCAGGGTATTGGTTTCCTGTTGTTAATATTAAGAACTTAATTTATGATGCAGTCTACCCGGAAATTTTGCTAAAATATCATGGGCTTTTCGAGATATTTATGTAGAGCGAGGAGCCTACTCATGTATTTGTTACTCTGACATCCTGCAGTGCATTATATTTGAGTTCACTTATTGTTGATGTTAAATTTCCTGTGTGTGAAGGTCCTTATATGAATGCAGCTTTTGATGACTGATTATGGGCATAAATTCAGGTCAGTCATTATCTTCCCAGTGAATTCAGAGGAAATTTGATTAGTCTGAGTTCTTACGGGAAAGATCCTGCTGGGAGCAGGGGACCTTCTGCTCTCAACATCTTCACGTAGACATTAGGACGCTTGGGAGAGTTGGGGATGAGGTTCTGACCCGTGACTGAGCATCTTATTTAAGCTACTTGAACCTTGAAACATGTAGAGAGTTCTACATTTGCTGGTAATGCACTTTTACTTTCTTTCTGAACGTGTCCATCTGTTGTTTCACAAGTGGTCTCTGTTTAGCATTTCCCAGCTTTCTCGTGCTCTTAAAATGACTGACTGCAATTGGTGTAATTAATATTCTGCCCCTGGAGATGTACTGGTAGTCTCTTTAGGGTTTGCATAAGTTAGATGTATTTGGAAATTATTTGTAAGCATTTAAGGAGCAAACCCAGAGAGGCATTGCTCTGACTAGTTAATGAGATGTTTGCTTGTAGAGATGATTTTTCTTTCAAAGCTAACATTTTGACAAGAGGCTTGGTGGGAATGGTGAGGGTGTAGAAAACTCATGAGGATGCTTGGAGCTGTTGCACAGAAACTGCGTGGTGCTTAATAACACTGCAGGGAAATTCGGGCATCCAGAGGTGGTGTGACATTGCAGGAGGGTGAATTTAGTGGGAAGGAGCATGGGGCTGTTGTACGGCAGCTGCCTGCCTGTGCCAGCTTGTGCATGGGGGAAAATCCCTGCCTCCTCCCTGCCAGCCTGCACCCTGCCTCCATCACCTCCTCGCATCCCGCTTTGCTGCTGTCCTGAGACCTCAACCTCCAACCAACCATGTTCATTCATCTGACACAGGAACTGTAAACCTCTAATGCCCCAGATACTTAACCCTTAAACAGTCTGGCTTCAGAGAGGATTGAAGGAATTTTCTGTGAGTAATAATAGTATTCTGGGCTGCAAAGCACTCCTGACTGTTCACATTGGTCAAAATCGTATTTGGTTTTGTTGAATAAAGCACAGACAGGTACTCTCTAACTGAAAATTGCTTTATGCTTTGCAGCCACTTAAAAAATTAAAAATCACTATTTTGTCTTATGGTATCTTGTTGTTTTTCAGGATCAAGCATGAAAATATAGTTGCCCTGGAAGACATATATGAGAGTCCGAACCATTTATATCTGGTCATGCAATTGTAAGTACTGAACCTAATTAAGTTTTTGTATCAAAATTGCCAACTCTTCTTGTTCTGATTTTGTTCTTTAACCAAAAATGTGTGATACTGAGAGGTATTTGTCTTGTGTGCTGCAGTCTGCAAAATCCCTGGCAGGTGGCTAAAAATGAATCTCCAGGTGTGATGGGATGGGTTGTTGTGAAATTGGGAAGTAAGGTGTTTTGGGAATACTCTCACCCCAATCAAACCAGAGTGAAGAAGAGATGTTAAGGGGATCAGAACTGGCTCCATACCTATGGAGTTGCCACAGTTTAGTTCCCTGTGACTCAACAGGTATCTGCTCTGTACTAAGCGAGAGGTGACCCAAGATGCCACCCAGTGCATGGGTGCACAGGTGCTGGATTTGCAAGAAAGTTTCATCCTTGTCTCAGCTGCAGCAGCAGCTCATACTGCTGTTCCTTGACATGTCTCTCTTACCACAGCCCTTCTTCCCCAGTTTCCTCCTCTGAGCCTGAGAAGGTCAGGATTGCATCGGGTACATCATACACTGTGGCTGACCTGGTCCTCCCATTACATCCACCTGGCAGGGAGGAGGGAAGTCACAGGCAGATGCTCATACTGCTTTTTTTTTTTTTTTCTTCTCTTGTTTCTGAAATCAATTAAAAAACATGATTTGGAGTTAAAAATTCCTCTTACCAGCTCTAGTCTCTCTCTTGTTCAATTATGAGGTCACCTCAAACAAGAGCAGAGCAGACAGGGCAGAGGGATAAAGCACAGCTGGGAAGAGACAGATGTGCTGTAGAGAAGCCAGGAGCATCTGATAGAGGCAGCTCTGGGTTTAAATACCCCACGGGAAGCCCTGGGACACTATGCCGGTCCCCCATCTGTTGGTAATTTTCAGGCATGGAGATGTCATTAGAAGTTGTTCTGCTGGCAGTGTGGGCAGAACAGTGCCCTGTATATTTTTAATGTGTTTTTGTAGCCCTACATTTCATCCCAGAGTGCTGCAGAAGGACTTGCACAGGAACATCAGTGTTGTACAAATTCCAACAAACCAGCTGGGTTGTGGGAAGCACCAATTTCATGATCAGTTGATTTACAAATCCTTATTTTTGTTTAATCTCTTCAGAAAAAAATAGATCAATATTACTCCTACTTATTATTATCTTGTTTAATGTAGCGTAACCGTCACTTTTCTAAATTTCTTCCATGCAGATCATTGGGTTATCTGAAATATAGATCTGTAATCATAGGTGCCACTGAATATATACTAGGATAAATTTCTACATGCTCACAATTCAACATTTGCTAGGAGATTATCCTTCCTGTTATAGCTGTATTTGTAAACCCAGCCAACTAATTTTCCAAGGGCCAAGCATTTAGCTGTTCCAGACAGACACAGCTTCACTGATGCCCACCTGGATGAGATGCTGGGACCTGTGCACAGTGTTTGAGGCAGTAGCTCTGAGCACTCCCCAGCCCTGATGAAGAGCTGCACCTTATGTTACAAGGTGGACTGAGATATCGTGCGTACAAATGCATTGAACTGAATCTGCCAGGGAGCAGGATTGATGCTTTTTATCATTCCATGAAGAAACAGCAGGAAAAATCCTCAAAAACCTACATTTGATTGAAATATGGGCACACACTTGAGTGCAATTAATTGACAGCACCGTAGCAAACTCCCACTCACACCGAGAGCCCGTGTGACTAACCTCATGTCTAAGTGTGTTCTAAATCTGCCTCAGTTATGGGGTACAACATAGAATCATAGAATCAATCATAGAATCATAGAATCATGGAATGGTTTGGGTTGGAAGGGACCTTAAAGATCATCGAGTTCCAACCCCGGACACCTTCCACTAGCCCAGGCTGCTCAAAGCCTCATCCAGCCTGGCCTTGATGGCCAACGTGTTAGCTCAAGCTTAATTTTGTTAAAGTAATTTGATGTTGTGCCAAGCCATCGCTGTTGGCCCTCCTTGCTGCTGCCAATCAGACAAAGCCATGTTGTCTCTGCTCTGCACAGGGTATTTCCAGGGAATAACCTTTCTGCACTTTCTTGGAAAAGGGTTGTGTTATCCCAAGGTGGAGAGGACGGGATAGCCAGGTACTCACCTGCATCGCTGTGGTTGTTGCATTAAGGATGGTGCAACCTCTGCACTGCCTCTGAATTTTCATCAATAGTTGGGATTGGGATCCATTGGCATCAATAGCTGGGTGGCAACTCCAAAAAGTGCGTAAGACTCCAAATCAATTCTGCATGCCTCCTTTCTTGGTTTCTGTCTGGAAGAAGGCATGCACAGATAATCTCTTGTTTCCAAGGTAACACCAACTTGTTGATACAATAACTGCAAAGCATTGCACGCCATGAGGTATCTATTTGTTTACATCTCTGCCTTATTTATTATTAGATAACTTGTCGGTTTGTTGGCTTCTCAGATTTGTACATTTCTCCTAAACAAGACAGTAGTTGTCTACTTTTAAAACTGGGGTTTGATATGAAGAAGAAAGGGTTCTGACCAAGCAGCTTTCAGGAAGCAGCATTTAAATTAGGAAATAAAAAAAGAGGAGGGTAAAATCAGGGCCACTCATAGATCAGTATCATGGGCACAACAAATCTCAAATCCATATGGCCTTCTCACTGGTTCATTGCTTGCTAAGTGGGCACTAACTGATCTTTCCCAAGGGAGATTTTTTGTTGCATGAGCAGTATTTTCATTACCAGCCTTTAGAGCATGCCTTGTAATGTTGTCAAAAATCCACATGACAGCTTCTGAGCATCTCACAGCACCTCTGTGGGAGAAGGCTTTTGGAGGTAGACCAAGCCTCCCTGTGTACGTTCACCCTCTGGTATGTCCACTTTTACGTGAACGCCATGTTTGGTAGAAGACCAACTTAAAGGATAAAAATTGCACCTCATTTATTTTGTCAAAGATACGGGCAAGCACAGGTGGCAATGTCTGTGCTGGAGTTGGTAGGAAGGGAGGTGAAGAGGCAGCTGTTTGTGTCTACTTGACAATTTATTCCTGCCAAGTCCCTCTGGGACCTCTTCCCAGGGTTATGTAGCTGTTAGTGAATCTGTCCCGTGAGCTTCCTGGCGCGTTCGTAGGGAAATATGATCTCTGGCTTTGATTTCACCACCTTGTTTTTACGTACATTGTATACAAGTGTCATTAAACTGTTCAAGATCACACAAGCCTCTTAGTGTAAGGTAGACCACAGTCCAGCTTGGAGATCCCCAGATTTCACAGCTCAGAATTTCATATGCTGTCTCAAATTGCTAACCTGTTCCTTAGAAATGGATGGGATATTTTTTCTTTATTTGTTTTCCCAAGATAAAGGATATTCCAACCCAGTGACTCTTAGTTTGGCAAGGTTATGGACAGCTCCATGCTCTCTTTTGCTCCAAGGGGTATTGCTCAGCTTTGGTATGAGGTGGAGTTATTGGCGCAGCTGCAAAGCAGAATACAGATGTAGGATAATCGCTGCCTCTCCTGTGAAGATTCTGCTAAAATTTTGCAGGTGCTACAGAAAACTACTGTAGAGCATTTAGATTTTGTCATATTTCCATTAGGATGATGTGCTTTCAAACCAAGAAAACACCTGCTCCTTTCCAAATGTGGATTTCTCATAGTACCATTAAGTCTAACACAGGCAACAAAGACAAACACTAAAATACTTGAAAAATTTCATTCCTTCTGGATGCTGGGTGGTTTTTCCCTGGAGGATATTGTGGAAGATGGGGAAATAAAGTGCTTTCATAAATAAAAGTTTTATTAACTATGTCTCAGTATGATAGTAAACTTTGTTAGTGAGCAGTTACAGGACTTTCAGTTGCTGTTGGTGTCACTTGGCAAGAATTACCCTGCTGTATCTTCCAAGCTGTCTGCCTGACTTCACCTCATCAGTACAGGGAAATATCCTGATAACCTGTTGTGGTTGGTATTGTCAGATACTAGTATTTCATTGGCATAATCAGCCTCTCTGGATATTGATGACTCTTTTCCTGCATGCTGGCAAATCATGCGTAAAAATGGATTTACATAAACATGTCTGTTCCTTCTGGGTGTTACAGGATCATCTACACACACTGTTTCTGAATGTGCTGCCTGGGCAGGTCAGAGCAAAATTTCAAAGCTCAGTTCTGATTTCATCCGTATTGTTTTCCTGCATCAAAGCGTGAAGCAGTGAAGTTTGGTTTCCTGCAGACTTTCCTGCTGGATATGGGGTCGCATTAAAAATTGATGAAGACATTCATTTCCCTGTTCTTTATTCATCCATATTGGCTTAAACTGTGTCAGAACTTAATCTTTTCGGTATCTCTACGCTTGTGTCAAAGTTGGTTGAAGCTCACCCAATGGGTCAGAACTTACTAGAGGTTATCAGACTGGGATGGAGAGCCATTGCCTCACTTCCCCTGGAAAACAGGCTAAAAATAGGTCTGAAAGGCTTCTCCAAAATTTATGAAATTCATCTCCCTGTCCCAGGGCAGGATATGCTGCCTGTACCGGCCGATCAGACTTAGCAGATGGTTTTCTAACCTGTTCTTAAAAATCTCCAGGCTCATGCCCCCCAGGGAATAAACACTCTTGCTTAACATCCTTACAGGTATGGAGCATTTTCTAATAACTAAGTCTTCAAGGCTGCAATTTTAACATGCTATGCTGGCAGTTTTATTTCTCTAATTCCTCGTGAAGGTAGCGAGACCGTTCAAATGGGGACAGGTTACAGAAGCAGGCTCTGGAAAGCATGCAGCTAGGTAAATAGTGATAGAACCTGAACACCGCCTGTGAGTTTCTCTGCACGTTTTTTTGGTTTTTTTTTTTTTGCAGTCAAGAACAGTGCCAAATCCGGAGGAATTCCTATTAATACCGGGATCTAGTTAAAGAACATGAAAACCCCACTGCCAGGCTGCATAGCTTTCCCCCTCTCTGGGGAGCTGTGCTCCCGAAGAGCGGGTCTCACCCTCCTGGCAGGAGTGCTGCTTTACCTGGATCCCATCAGCTGGTGTTTCTGGTTCCCTGAGGAAACCAGAGTATTTCACCTGCGTGAGGTCTTTGAGGCTTTGACATCTCTGCTGAGAACAAGCTTTTAGGGACATCAGTCTGGTCCAGCTGACCCTGAATGCTTAACTTTCGCCAAAAAAAAAGCCATCCCAAACTGAGCGTAAAATCCTGACCTTGGGGTTTTTCCAGCTTGGCATCTTAACTCTGCTGAATTATTCAGACGATTCCCATCACAGAAAAGCCAGAATGACAAGGGCTCCTTCCTGCTGGGTGAAAGTCACGCACAGAGGAGAGCTCTGCCCAGAAGTTTGCAGGCTCAGAGTCCCAGGGTCCCATTCCTGCTGTTTATCAGCTCTCCCCCGCCACAGTCAAGTGCCTTATCACCCTGTAATGGGTCAGGAGGCAGGTACCTACCTGCGGTAAAACCTGCAGAAGTTTTTATTATTACTGGAACTATGCTGCCTGTGATTTTGCTTTTCACCTGTATGTTTTCCAAATAAGCAAGCAGAGTGCTAAGCTGTGATTAAGTGTTGAATTACCTTTTTTTTTTTTTTTGAAAGCCCAATGCCTGAACACACTCTGAGAGCATCCATGCATGGACGGGGTGTGCAAGTGCCATTT
The DNA here is from genome assembly GCA_013400615.1 of Syrrhaptes paradoxus. NCBI lineage: Eukaryota > Metazoa > Chordata > Aves > Pterocliformes > Pteroclidae > Syrrhaptes > Syrrhaptes paradoxus. Next base: position 46,858 of record VZTO01005427.1, on the reverse strand, counting down.
CAATGAAAATATTCAACTTCCAAGAAAAACAACAGACAATGGAGGGAAGTGTGCCGTGTTTGCCAGGTTCCTTAAGGAGTCTAGCAAGGACACGTTGTGTTACAAAACAATGATACGCACGCCAAGCCGCTATCGCATCAGGATGCTAATTAAAGCAAAACAGAGATCTGCCGCACCGCGTTCCCTCAATGAGACTTATTCCCATATTTGTTTTATTTGTGCCTGTAAAGCATTATGCAAAAGACAGAAGGAAATATCTCTGCATTCACAGTGGGATTTATGTGAATGATAAAAGCAAGCTAGGTTCTTTAGCAGGGGAAAATACTTGTGTCCAAGCATCTGAGAGAAGCCCAGCAGCATCACCTTTTTCTGCGGATGGTGTGTTTATTATCATTATTAGTAATAACAGTAATGGCAACAGGAGAAATAACACCAGTAATGAAGAGCACTGGAGCTGAATACTGTGAGCCAGGGGTTTCGGTTCATTTCATGGTACAGGATGGGAGATCAGCTGCACATCCATAGACTCTGATTTTTGTTTCCAATACTCTTAGCTCAGATGAGGTGTCTAAAATGGGACAGCCTGAAGTAGTGCCCAGAACCCACTGAAAATACACTGTGTCTATGTTGAAAGCCTTGGATCCTAGGCTTCCAGCATCTCCTCGTGCTGCACAGGAATAAGATGTGTGGCAGATGTACATGGCAGGTGGATCTCATGGGCTTTATTGGTTAGGATGCTTAATGGATGGGCCAGGGAAAGAGCTGTTTTCAGTTCCTGGTCAAGCAAATATACATGAATTTTATATGAATCAGTTACTGGATAAATTTTTCACTTGGGTTTTTTTGAACTACAGCACCAGCAAGGCTGATGCACTGCTGAGCATGCCAGGAAGGAGCCCACGAGGTGTTAAGGGAGCTTTGCTTGGACTTGGACACAGCTGAGCAGAGTCCTAGGGACTCTCATTAGGCAGGACGTCGTTTCCTCACTGTTTGTGGAGTGAAACACCAGTGATTTGGGCAAAGCAGCCTTCCTGAGTCTGCAGTGGAACAAGAAATGCCACTAACTACACCCTGTGGCTGAAAACAGTCTTTTGCTGCTTCTATGGACAAGAGTTTTTTGAACCAGGGGGAAGGTGCTGTAGAGGGCACATCTCTCCAGGGCTGGATTCAGCTGGTGAGCGTGGAAAGCAGAGTGGGACAGCAGCAATGGGGTTGAGCACGTGTGACACGACTGGGAGCATCAGACCGTGATCGTGGGAGAAATGGCCGGAAAAATTAATCCTGAGCCCATTACAGCCTTCAGTGTGGATGTATTGCAGATGCAGACCCAAACTTCACGTCTGGGATGTTAGATTTTGAAATTGTCCTTATTATTTGGGCATGTGCAATACAGGTTTTGGCTGCAGCCCATTTCTAGTGCTTAATGCAGTCAGAGCGTAGTATATCAGTATAGCTCAAAAAAAAGATATCTTAAAAAAAAACAACCTTACCAGAATTTTTGAAGACATATTGACTGAACAACAGAGATCACCCTGTTAAAAGGCTAAAGGAGTTAATCTTCCTGAACTTCAGTATTTTCCCACTAGAGCTTTGCAAGCTGCTGATCGCATAACAAACCGACCCCTGGCATCTTGCCCCTGGGAACTGGGTAGTAGTTATTAACCCAGCATCAATTCCACGTCTTTTTCTTTGGGGAAGAAAGATTATTACATCAGTTGGGTGATGCTGGTGACTGTTCTGTACGAAGGAGTATCTTCCATTTTCCAGTGGCTGAGAGGTTACAAGCAGACTAGGAGAGATTAAGGTTGGGGGTCAAGATCAGGGCATGGGCAGATCTGTTGGTAACAGGTTAATAGACCACAGAGTGATCTCCAGGTTGACTTTTAGAAACCTGTAATTGCTTGGATTGTGTATGATTCTGAAAGTGTGATATGTGCTTACTGGATGGTTCTAGCTGCCCTTAGCGCTTTTGCTTTTTTCTGGCTATGGCAGGACTTCCAGTAGCTCCTACTCCCCATGTCCCCTCCAAACACAGCACCTTCTCCTGGGAATGGCACTGAACAGCAGCCCTGCTGCTTCCTTGTGCTGTTTTATATGTAACGGCTTCAGCCGTGGCTTGGAGCAGGCATTTCCGAGTCCATGGGCATCAGTCCAGCCTTCCTCCAGCTGCACAGGAATGGTGAAAACCTTCTTCATCTTGGGGACTGTAAAAAACTTTCTCATGATTTCTAAAACCACTTAAAGGCAGTCACCTTCAATGGGTGTAGATGATTATCAACATCCTTGCTCCTAAGCTTGCACTCATTATTGTTAGCTCAGTCTGAAGTGTCCCAGGCATTAGCAAAGCAACACTGAGGTTCTTTTTTCAATCAAAGCACTATGCTACATCTGATGGAGAGTGATTTTTTTTTTCCCTGTAGCCTTGGGAATAAAGAGATAAAGGAGAAACATGTCCACATTTTCACTGAACAGACAGCATTATAAAGTTGTTTGCTTTTACAGAAATGTGAACAGTTCAGATGAAAATGGATTTTTTTCTTTATAGATATCTATTGTTGCAAAGCTGCTATTGTCAATAAGGAAAACAAGAGGTTTGGCCAAAATTCCAAATAAACCTTGTTTTGGTGTATTATTCTTTGAAGTTACAGAAAGATGTGAAGGCCTCATAAATCAAACTAGCATATATGAGGAGCCTGAGAGGAGACCGTATCACTCTCTACAGCTACCTGAAAGGAGGCTGAGGTGGGTGCTGGTCTCTTCTCTAAAGTAACAACTGATAGGACAAGAGGAAATGGCCTCAAGTTGTGCCAGGGGAGGTTTAGGCTGGATATTAGAAAAAACTTCTTCACTGAAAGAGTGATCAGGCATTGGAACAGGCTGCCCAGGGAAGTGGTGGAGTCACCATCCCTAGAAGTGTTCAAGAAACGTGTAGATAATGGTGCTTAGGGACATGGGTTAGTGGGTTGGGTGGTGTTGGGTTGACGGTTGGACTTGATGATCCTTGAGGTCTTTTCCAACTTTTATGATTCTATGATTATTTTCCTATACTGGTGAGTACAGTAAACAAATACTTTCTGAGAGTTAATTGATGTAGTGTCTGGTCCCCAGCAAGGTCCAGTACCAAATCCTTAGGGTGAGAGTATGTGCCTTGATTGTTTTTTTACCGTAATACACTTTGGCAGCATCGACTTGAGTTTTTTCCCTCAGCCCATCAGCAGTTCCCGCGTTAACTCCCCTGTTGCAGCTGGACACAGAGGTGTACATGCCCACGTTGTATAGCTTGGTCTGGTATAGGCAATTCACGAGGCAGCAATATATGTCTGCCAGTAACCCTGGGTAATATCCCTGAGAGCAGGAGGGAGGCCTTTCTCTCCGAACAGCAGGCAGGTGGCTATTTAGAGCCCTAGCAGTTTTCTCTCTGTTTTATTGGCTTTGGATAACCACCTCTTTCCTTTCATGCCTTGCCCAGAAGTTTCGTTGCTGGTTTCTTGATCTGCCCTTAGCGACCGAATGAGTCTTTTACACTGAGTTCTGTACCTCTCAGTACCTGGTAATTTACGCTGTGGTACACTAAAATCAATTAAATAGTTGGCTTTAATTCAGGAGGAAGGGGTTTTGCAGCAAGGCGGATAATAATTGTTAAATCCATATGTGCCACAGTATGAGAATTCATTATGATACGGCAGGATCCCTCTCAGGCATGATGTGGAGGCATTCTGATTAAACGGTTACACTCATTTAAACAGAAAAGAGCTTTCATAACAACTTTGGAAAGATTTGAAGTGGAATAATGTGGCATAGAAGCCAGATATAAAATTAACATTGGTCCATTCTTTTACATGGTGAAACCGTTACTGAAAGCTGTTTTTCCCTCCTGAGTTTTCTTTTGGATGAAAGTTGTACAGGCTGTGGTGAAGGGCACAGTAGCAGGCTCACAGGTGTTACGTGTCAGTACTAACCACCAGGTATTTAATGATTTTGTGGCAAAAAAACCATGCTTAGTTTCCCAAGCATGTTCATATCTCAGCTCCAACCTGTGTTCCTAGAACAGTATAGCCACACCGGTTACTCCGCTGAAGAGTCAGTGTTACACTAACTCGCAGTTATATTTTTATTGTATTATCAAGAGACTCTGTGTACAACTTGTAGAGGAACCCATTAGGCAAGGTGATGATGAAGCATTATCATGCTGAAAGAAAAAAATCTCTTGCTTTATACTTTGTCTGGCACTTGCCCCAGGGACTCTACATGGGACATATATTTAAAGCTGGGGAGGCTCATGTAGTTTTCTATGGCTGGGCTGGAGCCCAAGACTCTAAATAGGATTGTGTAAAACCTAGAATTTTTAACGGAAAAACAGGTTGCTGTTTGAAATCCTGTTTTGACTACTTCTTGTAGTGCTGTGGTTACCTCTCCTGACAGAAGCTATTTTTTCGTAGGACTGTAGAAGTTCTTGCCATAGTTTTCTGCTTTAAATGTTCTCCCAGGAAAATTATTCAGTGGAAAATAAATCAGAAGGGTTTGGGGTTTTTCATTTTTCTGAAACAGTGTTTAGGCCTGCTGTAGCCAACCTTACTTTTTAAAGCATTTTATAGAAAAAGAAAATACTGCTGCTGGTGAAGACTTTCTTTGATGTGTTTCTAGAACTTGTGCTCATTTTATTCGGATTCATGCCGCATGGTTATATCTTAGCCTGTAAAAGCCATTTTTTCCCCTTAAATTGGAGGAAAAGTGTGTTCAGAGACCAAATACATACGTCATCTTTTCTCCTCTTCTCCAAGACAAGATTCCCATTTGGGCTGTGTGATCCTGGCTTAGCTGTAAAAAGCTTTCTGTACTGGAGTCCTGAAAATGCTTTGGAGGAGTTTGGTGCTTATTCTCGCTGGTTATTCTGTTTGTTACTAGCTTTTAACAACTCTGTAATTCTATTTTCTTCTTCCCTAACTGATGATACTCTAAGGAGCACTGACATCCTTGGGTGAGACGTAGTGGAGCCTGTAAATGTCTGTATGTCCCTGAGGAAAGAACATACCTCTTCCCAAAACGCATTTTAAAGAAAAAGAAATCAGAAATACAATTGGAAATCCACTGAAGAAGAGCTGAAATTACAAGACCTGTGTAAGCATGCAAAGAGGCAGCATTACTAAAAACTGGGGTTGGTATTCTTAATGTTAAAAAACAGTGTAGCAAAATAAAATTCATGCAACAGTTTATCTCTGCCTTAGGGGTTTTGTCATTAAAATTCTGCCATGAGTCTCTTACAGCTCCAGAAAAGGGGTTATTCCTTTAGGAGAAAATAGAGCCAACCATCCGTCCTGCCATCATTATGATGCTCCTTGTCGTGACAGTGGTGTTAGATATACTGAGTCCTAAAGTTCATGGTCACCCTGTTACACAATGTTAACCAGTGCCAGTGGACGGGAGAGGTATGAACATAATTAAGTGCTACTGAGCAGTGGAGAGGGAAATTACCTCACTCTGGTTGCTCACCAGTGTCATCTGCCAGAACATTTCTCTCACAGCAGCCCAGGGTCTTTTCCATCAATTCATGCTTGTTTCCCTGTAAACTTGGGGCAGGACCGTTTGCAGAAAGTGCTTCTGATGTTTTGCTTCTTAGGGCTGGAAACTCTCTGTCAGAAGCTTTCAAATCTGTTCTTCCCGGATAGGTTTGCAGCTGGATTTGCTATATAGGTTTTGCTTCACGTTGGTGCTGTCTTGCCTAGTTTGAAGGGTGGCAAGGGAAATGTCGGTAAGATTTCTGTCACTGGAGATGGGGTCATACTTCACACCAGATTAAACAGATTTTGAAAAGCAAATTTCCTGGGGAAAAGCATTTTATCTTGCACCCTCTTTCCCCAGGAGTTGGAGTCCCTGTCCTCGTTATTGAGATGTGGCCATTCTTGGGAGTCATAGCAGCTCCTAGAAACAGCATAGAGGAACATTTTGGGGAGAGCCCATTTCTCTGCTGGGTGGGGACCTTTCCATTATAATGGAGTGAGGGTGCTGCCTGCAGGCGAGAGCAGCCACGGCTGCTGGGATCTGGGGAGGGGTGCTTTTGGACAGTCTGTCCTTTAGTCTTGGCCCTACCTGAGCTTAATTAACTCAAGAAATTTGCTAGTGCATTTGTGGCTGTATACATTCAAAAGTTTCGTGCAAAAAGGCCACTGTGTGTGGAACGGCACAGGCAAAAAACAAAAGGGGAGGGAGGAAAAGAAAAAAAAACCACAAAATAACTGATGTAGCTGCTATCTGTGCATTTAGTTGAAGGTCTGGAGCTGCTCTCCGGCCTGAATGTCCTTTTCCTTGGAGTATGCTGTTAAATGTGACCAGGTGATAGTTGTTCACCACCAGTGGCTGAGCTTCTCTCCTGACCTGGTGTCTGCTCTCAGCCCCCTCCACGTGTGTGTCTGTATCTTCATCCAAGGTGTTCTCCTGCACAAGGTGCTTTGCTGCAGGTTTCCCTTGTCACACAGGTGGATGTACCCCTCTCCAAAACTGCAGCAGCATCGTGTGCCAGAGACATCCCAGGGCTGTCTGTACTTTGTACTCATCTCATATTCTACTCCAGGTCACCTCAAGCCGGTCAGTACGTTACAACCCCCTGGATGCCGGCGGGAGGCAGGTGTGGGTATATTTTATTTTATTGGTTGCTTTTCCTGGTGCGTGATAGCCTCTGGCAAGGCAAACAATATAATGGTGTGCCTGTAACGTTGTGAAGGACCGCTGCAAATACCCTCCAGCTGTTAATGAGTCAGGAAGGATTGGTTGGCTCTAAATTTTGGTACGTGCTGTGTGCGCTGCCGGCGTAGCCCCGGGAGCAGGGGCTGCTGCGGCCACCACAGGGACAGGGGCAGAGGAGGCAGCTCACGGCTTGAAAGAGGAGGAGGGAAAAGCAGAAGCTGAGCCATATGGTAGAAAAAGGAGAAGCAGACACAGTGTCTCAGTGGTAGGTGCTCATTAGACTCTCTGATGTGCTGGGAAGACTGAGTGTGTTCTGCTAGAGGAATTGCAAAGTTCTTCTGTGAGATAAAAACTGTAGCAGTGTAGGGTGGGAAAGGTACAGATCTTGTCTATGGAAAAATATTCTATCCTGTTTACCAGCAATGTATAACAGGAACCAGAAGCTGCAGCTCTCCAGAGTCTTGCAAGGATGTTTTTGTGGTTAGAGCACACAGGTCTGAAAATCTTGAGGTCTTGTCATCCTCTGTCATTGATTTACATTGTGGTCTCAGATCATTTTGTGTTGTAATTTCCCTGCCCACAGAAAAGGAATACTTTCCTAATTAATTCTGGGTAAGATTAATTGGTTTTGGTTTGGTTTTGGTTTTGTTTTTTTTCCTCAAGTCAATGCTACTCTTCATGCAGTAAGTTGTTAAAAAAATAAGAGCCCTGGAATCTGCCCTCTGGCGTTGTCTGCTGAGGAGCGCTGTGGTCCATCTGGGAATGATTAAAAGTAAATTGGCTTGCTTGCTGGGACATACTGACTGTTTGGAAAAACATATTCAGGTATGCCTTGATCCCCTCCGGTGTCTCGCTAGGTACCCTGTGCTGTACAGTATCCGTGCAGTGGCTTTATCCCTCCGTGCACCCCATGCACATCTGTACGGAAACCTGTACAGAACATAACGCAGGATGCCTGGTGGCTCAGTGTAATAGCGTGGCCAGTGATGGCCATCATCATTGCATAGATTTATTTATCCCTATGGCATAGATATGTGGAAATATAAAGCGGCAGAGGTATGACATCCAAAGTTAAAAATCCACTTACGTAGAGCCAGGTTTTCACCTGCTGTGCACAGATGTGGATGCAGCGGGGTTGGAACAAAAAGAGGCATCAATTACAACTTTGGTAAGGGAGAGCTATAAAACAGCAGTTGAAACCCAGGCTGGATAGAAACTGATCAGCAGTATCCAGAATTTGAATATCCATTTCTTTATGCTTTGGGTAGGTGGAAATGGTTATTGCAGATAAGGGGATGAAGGAGCGCTGTACCTGAGCAGGGTACAGCAGGCTGGCTCCATCGCCTCTCTCTGCATTGGGGACCATGGCTCGTGCCCCCCTGTGCAGTGTGCCTGGACCTCTGTGGGGTCCAGGTGGGGTGGGCAATATGGGAATCTTCAGTGTGACGAGGTTCCTTCCAGGTCAGAAAGAAAGGCGTGCTGGGTGTCTTGTTCACGGGCAAAGAAGTGAGCTCAAAGTGATGGATGCCCCTGGACTCACTGCAATAATAAGTAAGATGACTAGTAACCAGCTCTATGTTTCAAATACTTATTGGCCTCAGTAATAAACACCAAAAAGGGAGTTTGGAGGAGGATTCTTGTGGGGTGAGAGCCTTTTCCTTGATATATAAGCCTTCAAACCCACTGACCCTGCTGGGAAAGTTCTCTGAGTCTCCTCAGGCATCTTATTCCCACTCTGGGGGGTGGATATGAATGACTTTTTTGACTACATCTATATCGATAAATAAAAAAGGTCTGTGTCGGTGCTATCCCCTGAGCTGTGTCCAGGCACTGGCCAGGAGGATGAACCGGTGTGGGGCACTGTGCCAGCAGCCCTGACAGCGTGGGCAATTGCAGGGCAGTGCCCTGTCCCCATTGAGGGACAGAACAAGCACAACCTCTGTGCCTCTGCTCCTCCTTTGGGAAGCGGAGTTAACAGCCCTGTCTGCCACCTGTGAATGCTGTGAGGATAGATGTGTTAAACTCAGTGAAATTTTGAGATAATATCACTTTAGGCATGTAAGGGCCTCAAACAAATATATTGTGCAAACACCAAGTAGTTTAAAGTACATCTTTTGGCACAGTGGAATTGCTTAAAGGCTAGTTTAGTTTGATGTCAAAGGGTTTCTCGAAATGATTACTCTGAATCCCACTCCCTCTCGGCAAAAAAAAAAAAAAATCAAACCACATTGTCATCAAAAAGCCATTAAAAAAGAAAAGCAAAGCAGATAGAAGATTTCTCTTGGTTTGACTTTTTAGATTTCAGAGTGGGACACATCAGTTCAACCACTGAGCGTTGTTAGTCTGGCACTGGCACCGCTGCCCATCACCCTGCAGCACAAATTACTGCATCAAGAGCTTCTTCCTGGCGTGCTTTTTCCCGGGCTTTCTAACACAATTCAAACTCCAGTCTGCTCACAGTCTCACCACTAGCATGAACACAATGGTTTTAGAAGCAGTTTGCAGAGATATATTCTCACCTGGGGACATCAACCATTATTTTGTGACATGTACCTCTGTATGGTGATGAGGTCTCTCCCAAATGCAGGACAAGGAGAAGAAATGGGAGAGGAAACCTGAACTAGCAGCAGGAGAATTGACTCCGTCTTGAAGACACTCTCTTGTGTACCCTAAGTCATGCATACAGCACACCACACAGTTGTTAGAGCAAAATTTACTTTCTTGCTGTTTACTTATTCTGTAGCCTCTTGGTAGTAAATTATATTCATGGCCTCTGGGTCCTGGTCCTGTTGAATAGTTATTTGCAAGGCAAAGGAAATATGTACTGGTTTTATCCGATTTGGACTTTGAATGCATAAAATAGCCCCTTTTTTTCAGTCCGAGCACGAATGTGCCCTTTCGAATGTGAATTTTAACATTACTTTCAGAAAACATATTTTCTTTTCAATGCATTACTTCTCACGTAATGACCCTTTTTAGAGAATTCAGCGTTATTTATGTTTTTCAGAAATTTCTAAAACAAAAGGTATCCTACTTTCCTTCATATTGACTTCTCACTCAGTAGATAGCATCAGACTGCAGTGCGGCTCTGTCTGGCACAATTAACCTGTGAAGTCTTGATCCAGAGAGGTGGAAAACAAACACAACTGCTTGTAAGGTTTTACTTCTGACGATATGTTCAGAATTTCTTTTGGAAATTCTAAAACTTTATTTTCTGATAAATCTTAGAATCAAAGAGGGATTTGGGTCAGAAGGGACCTTTTAAAGATCATCTAGTCCAAACCCCCCACCATTGGGCAGGTACATCTTTCAGTAGATCAGGTTGATTATGTTTTCCCAGGTGCAAGACTTTACATTTGTCCTTTTTGAACTTCATAAGATTCTTGTTAGCCCACTCCTCCAGCCTGTCCTGTAGTTTCTCAAGGAGGAGGCTATGGGAAACCATACCAAAAGCCTTGGAAAAATCCATGTAGACAATGTTCATTGTCCCCCCCCACATCAACTGATCAGGTTATTTTGTTGTAGAAGGTGATCAGCTTCATCAAGAACGATTTGCCTTCGGACAATCCATGCTGTTTTTTTCCCAATCACGTGCTTCATTTGATTGTGGTAGCCCCCAGGAAGATTTATTCCGTAAAGGAATAATGCTTCATTAACATCCTCTTGATCTGGCAGTGCAGTAAACACCAGGCACAAGGTTTCCTTTGTTGCCCTGGCTTGTTCATCACTGTTTTTCAAAGATAGCTCTGTGCAATCCATTTATTTTTTTTTACGTAGAGGGCAACCACCCCGCCTCTCCTCCCTTGCCTGTCTATATAGATAAACAGTGGATAATAAAATTTGTAATATAAGTGTCCTGTTTTAGACACAAAGAACCAAAGTTTAACCAGCACCAGCAGCCAAATTTGACCTAATGAGACTTGTCCAAAGTTCCTTCACCAGTTATTTCCTTTACTGGAGTGATGCCTTTGCACTCTGGCTGGCCCACAGGATCTGCCTGGTCTTGGAGTTCCTCTGACATACATGGCATATACAGCATTTCCCTTTCAAGCCCGGTCTCTTAGTTGCCTGTCTGGTTGTGTGGTGGGGATTTTGCCTTGGCTCCTCCACAGAGAGGCGATGCGATGGTGTTGGGCCACGCAGGGCGTTCCAGCCAGGCTTCTGCAGATGAATCATCCGAGGGACTGTTTTTGAAAGATTGGGCTCTTGCATTTGATTCACTCTCCTTGGCTAGCTGAAAATAGTGTGCATTGTTCTCATAATCCTTAGCAACTTGAAAACTGCCATGAATTGAATGCTTTTTAATCTTTACCTACAGCAAGAAAATGGGCTAATTCAGTTATTCCCGCAGTCACTAAGCTAATGCTCATTAACTGAGATTTTGATGGCTTTGGTTTTTCAGCAGTTTTCTAAACATTTCACTTATCATTTCAATGAGTCCTTTACAAATCTGAGGCATGGTGAATAGACTTGTTTCTACTGTGTGCATTATTAAGTCAAAGCAATATGTAAAAATATAACTGTCCAGGAAAAAAAGACCCACTCCCACAATCTCATTAATCATAGATTATCAAGATTCATAATACCCTGGATATTTTTTTTGCAGGGAAGTTGTTTATAGTCATGTCATATGACAAAAATAAATGAAAGTGATGCTGAGAAGTGGTACCACGCATTGGTGGAGTTGCAGGGCACATACAGGACAGAGACTGCAGACCCACTAGACCTAACAATTATGCCCAAAACTGATTTGGAGGACTGTGAATTCCAGCTTTAGGTGTTTGGAGTACTATTTTGACCTGGACTTGCTTTGTTTCCCCTGAAAAGTGATCCTGATTCTCAGCTGGGTTACAAGCAATGTGGTGAATGACTCATGTGTGGTCAGGTAGATTGTTTGAAAGCCCTAAGAAGATAACTTCAGTCTGATATAATAGTTTAAAGGTTTCAGGGCTGAATGACATCTAGGAAGATCATCTCCCAAATGACCAGCACAAGTGACCACACACGCTGTGTGATGCAGAGGAAGCACCATGTATATGCACGTGTAATGGTAGATTTTCCCCTCAGAAACTAGGGAATGGCTGTTCTGTGGCCAGGATGATCCAGTGCTTAATATCAGTTTGATGAGGGGTCACATTTGTATCTTGGAACCCTATGGACCCAGTGATTTCTGTCCCAATCTGCTTGGCTGCACTGAGCAAAGGCTTACCTCCCCTATCAAAACTGCATTAAGCAATGGAATGATGAAAATTAACAACCATCAAACCATCTGGGAGTGTTAGATAATCTAATTCCACATTCAATAAAGAACGTCCTCCTCGTTTTACTGTACAAACCAAATGCCTCAAAGGGATCTTCAAGGACTGTGTGGAGGGACTGGAAGCAAGACGGAGAACAAACAGGACTAGTGGGTGAGGATGGGGGCAAGCAGCACTGGTTTGCTTTTTATGCCCAGCCAATGAGTAGGTATCAGCTCAGACACTCCCTGGGACTTTCCCAACCCAGTAAAGTACAGAGATTGAGGGTGTCTGTGTCCACATCTAGGGGCACACCATGCTATTGCTGAATTTTGCCAGAATTTTTCTGCTTACTTTGATAGGGTCATCCTGTAGGTGAAAGATTAGGTTTTGCGTCTGGGTCAAACTGTAATGACAGAAACACTTTCAGCATTGCATGGGACGGTAGATGTTTGTGGTAAGCTAGGGAAGTAAAAGATACCTTGGCAAGCAAAATTCCCAGATCAAATATCTAGAGAAAAGGTGTGAATGGACCAAGCCTGGTGTTCACAGCCAAGAACTCTTCCCAGTCCTGACTGGATCAAATTTGCTAAGTAAAGAGGGTAAGGGGCTTGTTCCTGACCCCTGGGCAAGTGGCTAGGACAGGCTTGCACCTACCCTGCTTATGACCATCCTGCTCTGTGTCTCCGGTACATCCACATCACAGAGCATTTGGCCTTTGGTCTCCTCAAGGTTCCAGATGGTGCCATGATCAATGTGCTGTTCGGCTTTTCTCATTTCAGTGTTTCAAAGGATGTGAAGGACCATGTTGCAGTCCAACACAACAGCACTCTTATAGCATGACACTGAGGGTGTGACTTGCATGACCTGGGGACCAACATGGGAGGCTGGGAGGTGTTGGAGAGACACCTCATTGTAGCGATCCGAAACAGAGCCAGGGTGTGAGCTAGGAGGGGATCCATGGACCTCAAGCTTTCCATGCTTAAGTGGAGGTTGTAGTGAGGTGGGTGCTGGACTCTTCTCTAAAGCAACAACTGATAGAACAAGAGGAAATGGCCTCAAGTTGTGCCAGGGGAGGTTTAGACTGGATATTAGAAAAAACTTCTTCACTGAAAGAGTGATCAGGCATTGGAACAGGCTGCCCAGGGAAGTGGTGGAGTCACCATCCCTGGAGATGTTCAAGAAACTTGTAGATAATGGTGCTTAGGGACATGGTTTAGTGAGTTAGGTGGTGTTGGGTTGACGGTTGGACTTGATGATCCTTGAGGTCTTTTCCAACCTTAATGATTCTATGAAGTCCTGGCCTTCATTTAGTTGGCGTTGTATCTGCATGGCCAGATCCTCAAGGAAATCTACAACCTACTTGAGATGACCAGCATTTCTCCCATCCCAGACAGTTTCAGGACTGGGGGGCATCTTGGGACTGGTCTTGGTGTCTCTGGTCCTGGAGGCTGGGCCGGTTGCTACCCTACCAGGGTTGAAAGGCCGCTGCTGATCCCAAGTTAAGCGTAGCAGCTGGTGGGTAGGAGTTGGCGCTAAGGCAGCATCCTGTGCTTCCCCAGCAGTGTGAAGAGCTGCTTGGCGGTGAGGGAGGGAGTATGTTGGGAGGGAGCTGTCACGGATCTGCCTCTCATTGCTGCTTGCAGTCCTACGCTGGCTGAGTCAGAGCTGGCGGGAAAGGCGAGACACGCAGGTGGTCTCTGGGGAAAGTCCACGCTCAAAAACAGTTTTATGAGGAAGCCAACAGGCTCCCCTGTCTAAGGGCTGCAAACCCACAGGGTTGTGTCTGATGTCACTGAGCGGACAAGGGTGAGGAAGGCTTTGCTGGAAGGCTATGGTGGGCAGGTGTTGGTTTGCTGTCCCACATCCCCAGGAACCATGAATTTGTCAACGTCATTGGCCATTGGGAAGCGCAGCCTTCAGCCGGGACCAAGCCACTGCATTTGGGTTGCTGAGAGCAAAGCAAGAAGGTGCAATCTCCACTGCAGCATACGATGAGTTTTCCTCTTCTGCCTTTGTGTCGTGGGTTTTCCAGAGCTCACATGGCCGTCCCAGCACACACAAACACTATTCAGATCAATAACACCTTTAAAAAGTTCTCCAGAAGCTACTTAAAACATTTTACATCGTTCTTGGTTTAGATGTGCAAAGCCAAACGGGGTGAGCTTTGAAATCAAGCTTATGGTCGGCAATAATCCAGAGAAGAATTAGCAAAGACTTCAAAGTTAAATTATCCGAGATAACATGTCAAGGCATTGAATTTCAGTTTAGCAGCATGCCAAGATGCCTCAAGATGTCTCTTACGATATACTTCATTGTTTCTTATAATTCGAGTAGTAGGAAAGTGATTAAAAATAAGACTGCATACTTCTGTTTCTCTTTGATTCACGGTCTAAAAACTAAATATGTTTAAAAAGGTATTTATACTCATACATTTAGACTTCTGCAGTCATTTATTTTACTATGCAGTTTGAAAGTGATTCAGTTAAGCAATTAAGGTCTAAACTAAATTGTCACACACAAAAAAGGATATTTGCATATGTTACTTACAGCATCCATTTCAAGCTGATTTCCCAGAGAGAAATATGGGTAATTTTGTTCCTTCCTTATATCTTTCCTAATATTTTTTGAAACACTGGCTAATTTGAGGTGTATTTGATGGAGGTGTAGAGTTCTCAGATGTAAATGGATCCCTATGAGTTTTGTGAAGATATCTCCCTGATAGAGACCCTACAAGTGCTTTCAGCAGAGGGAAATATGTATTCTTGGGAATTTTGAAAACGGTAGCATGGCCTCGTAAACAGCTCAGCATTTCCCGGTGGCTGAAACAGAGAGTTTCAGGGGTGTTTCCTTTTCTAAGTATAGAGTGGTTATGTTGAGGGCTTGACAGGGGAATGTAGAGTTTCATGCATCACCCACGATGTTTGAAAAAGCATTAGGATATTGAGACTATCTGTGACAAGAAGTACAGAAATGATTTAAGAGGCTGGCAGAAATGCCTGGGAAGTGTTTAAAAGAGCTCGAGAGGTTCGTTTGACCAAGCAGTGATTAATACGGGATATGTTATGCGCAGGATCTTCTGGATGCAGACTGCTAGGGGAGAGAAACTGGCTGCTGTTGGAAAACTGTGACAGACCTTTTCTGATTACTCACTCTGGCTGCAGGTGTTAAAAAAACCAGGAGATCGGTTTCTCCAGCTCTGTTAACCTGCTATGGCAAGTACAGCTTTACAAACCTCTCTCTTTCTGCAGAAGGAACATCAGCAAGCACCCAGGCAGGGATAAACTATGGTCTGGAAGGACGTTTGGGTTAATAGCTTACGTATGCATGTGGGACGTTGCTCAAAACCCCTGAAGTCACAGTGAGTTTTTCCATATGCTCCGTGAGCTGTGATTCAGGCTCTTGCTGAGGTGGGGAGAAGGATGCATCCGTTTTTTCAAGGAAAAGCAAATAGCGTCTGCAGAAACTTCTGTTCAGCAAGAAATTCCAAAGACAACTTTGGAGCTCATCCCTCCTGTGACATTAAGTTATGGTAATTTTAACATATTCCTTTGAATTTTAAAAGAGAGTAACATGTGCTCCGTAAACAGCTCAGCGTTTCCTGGCGGCGGAGACGAGAGGTGTTTGTGATTCTGGTACTAGAGATGGGTTTTCCACCTACCCTCAGAAGGAGGAGGAGATCCTGATGGGGTTTGTGTTATAGCAGGGGTGGTGGCTCCAGTGGTGGCTCTCACGGAGGAAGAGCTAAAGAATTTGGGAAGAGCCCCACTGTGTGCAAGACCTTAGGAAACAGCCACCCACCCCAAAGGATGCTGAAGCCAAGGTTTCCATGGTGGTGCTGGTTTTGAGACATCTACCTTGGAGGCAGGAGCAATGGCGTGAAAGTAAGAAAAGAATGACAGAAAAGGAATTTTTTTATGAGGAGTATAAGGACACACTTTCCTAATAGTTGAAGTTACCCTCCAAATGAAGTGTGAACAGATCCATCACTCCAAGCTGAACAGGACAGAGAAGTGGGGAGCAATCCTGCAACTTCGGAGGAAACCATCAAAAGACTGATGGACAAAATGATGCAGGAGTTTTCCTCCCCTCTTCTGCCTTCTATAATTTGAAATTTCCTCTAATGCCAAGAAAAATAGAACAGAAACTGGCCAGTATTGCAGATGTTTTCGGTATGGTCACAGAGCAGCAGTAATGGGACATATAATGAATTTCCTCCTGATTTTTTGCAGAGTACATTTTGTATTTCAGTGATGGAAAACTGGGCTCAGGTTGATTCTTCTCTGAAGAGTAAGAATTTTCTGAGTAACATTTTTCTTTAGGGCTTACCACATTTTACAAATGGCTTTGTTCTGATTTCCTGAATAGGTAAATTCACTCTGTGAAAGAAAATTATTTCAAGATCTAGTCTGAATATAGAAACTACTTTTGTGTAAATCTGAATATAAACTTTAGAGACAAACCGTAAAAAACCTCCTGAAGTTACTACATCAATCTCAGAGTTAATAAGCTGGAACAGAATGCATTTTAGATTTTATATTAACTTTCTTCAGACTGAGAGCCATTTTTCGTTGCACATCAGTTTCCATCTCATTAATTTATTAATAATTAAACACCTGAAAAATAAAAGATCTATTATTTCTCATGTAAAATCAATCCCTATATTTCTAATTAACCATCCGCAGAGCACCGAGAAACAGGTCCTCCAGCAACTGTTGCTGCTAACAGAAAATTTTAATTACAGAAATATAGTTTAACTCTTTTTTTTCTGTGCCAGAACAGAGACCAGATGCCAGCTGAGATTTTCTTTAGCCCAAGGGCCACATCTAAGGTGGGATCCTGGGAGCACCTCCCAGCATCCTGGGCCCAGGTATGTGATCTAGGTGGATCCTTCTTTGTGGGGCGATGCATCCCACCCTCTGCTGGTTGGGAAACCTGAGAGCATGGATGGGAAATCCAAGGATCCATCCGTGCTCCCAGCCTGGCTGTGGGGGATGCTGTGATGCTCTGTGCTGGGAGGTTAGCAACAGCACAGATACATTGCTCCAGCCTTGGAGATCTCACAAGCCCTGGAGCTCTTAGATAAGACAAACAGCAGAAGGTGACATAAAAACATTTGGAGGGGAAAAATGTGCTTTAGGGCACAGAAGGATCCACCAACCTGTGGTGGTGTCAAAAAAGAAACACATACTTTTAAAAATCTAGTTTTGACTGTTTCGAGGATGAAGCTGTCTTAACAGTTACGCTCCAACATTTCCAAAATCTCCTGTGATTTGTTGGCAGAGAAGCTGTTAAAGGTATGTTTCATCTCATGATCCTGCAAATGCGTTTGGATGTAATTTCCCCCCCATAAATAATCCCCTCCACAGGGATCTGAGAATCACATTCTCAAATTATAGCTCCTGATGTGCTAAGTGCCTCTGTCTTAAGAGATTTCAGTCTATGGAAAATATCCCTAGAAACTCTTTCCAGATTGATCAATATGCTCTTTCAAAGTAATTTAAAAAAAAAGTAAATAAATTTCCTGGCTAATAACTGAAAGGAGAGCCAGGCACATAGGGTGAAGCTGCAAAAGCTCTTTGGCGATCTCCAATTGTGCCTGCTAGAGCGGTACTGAGGCTCCTCCTGTGGGGATCACGGAGAAATACAAATGATGAAAATACTGGAAGCAAGCAGCAAAAGTGACAGAGGAGCGGGAGGAGGAACACCGACTGACCAGTGAAGGATAAAAGTCTTCGAAATGAATCATACAGCATCCCTGCCAAAAATATAAAACTAAATCAGTAGCTCTCCTCCCCTTGATACAAAGCTTCAGAAATTGCTGTTTTGTTTCTGAGTAACTTTTCTCCTCTGCACTTTTTTGTTGGAAGCTGTGGCACTGATTCAGGCTGAAATCAGGCTCCTGTGGGTTTGGGGTTTTTTCCAGGGGGAACCCAGGCTGGTTAATGATGGTGTTTGGGCTCTAGGAAAGCCCTGACATCCCAGGGTTCAGACTTCCCTGCCTTCCACAGAGCAGCACAGCATCATTTTGCTGAGGCTCAGGTGTAACTCCTGTCACCTTTTCTGGGAATGACACCTACTCTGTCTTCTGGAGAGGAAATACTGCCCTGTCACCATCTTTTCTTGCTCTTTGTTAACACTTCCTCCTAGTCCAGGGGGAGGTTTGCACGGTTACTGCTGGGACCTGTGCAGTGAAGCTCTGCAAAATTGACTTTCCTCAGTACCCAAGTGTATGGATTTGTTTGTCAGATAATAATGACAGTGGTGACCATGTTCCAGATCGGGATTTATCAGAGAGTGGAATTAAATGTCCACTATAACCCAAGAAAATATTTCAGGGGCTGTTCCGCTCCATGTGCTCCCACAGCCAACGTCAGCCCCGCTGGGGACCGAGCAGTGACAGTGATGGGATGTGCTGGAGGGGGGACTGAGCAAGAGCATCCAACCTTGCCCTGCCTGAACTTCTGTTTGGGAGGTTCAGAGCCAGGAATAAAACTGGCTGAGGCACATCTGTGCAGGGATGGAGAGATAAGGGCCAAATGCTAAGAGGGACTTGGGCATCCAAAATGACACTTAGCTGGAAGATAAACATTGACAAAGCTGTCATCATGAAGACTGACACTCAGCTACTGCTGTCCTTGAGGGTGGGAAGAGCTTCTTAAGTCACCTCTTGTTATTTGCTCCAGTAATGAGCAGCTTGGCACTAACCAAATTAACCAAATTATCAAGTCCTTCCTCTGCCGAGCCCTGGAGGAGCTCAGTTTGGCAGCTGGACTCTGGCACATCAATGCACACCAACAAGGTGAGTTCCAACAGCAAACGGAATTTCAGCCTTGGCTGGTTTCAGCCCTCTGCCCCAAGAGGTGGTGCCCAGCGCTGACCTCCACTGTTTCCATAGCAGCTTCGAGGGTGGATACCCTTCCAGAAACTGCTGGTGGGGCTTTGATTCCCTCCTGGAAAAAAAGCCAGGGGAATGCCTTAAACAGCAGTAGTGCTTATTTTCAGTATCTGCTTTTTTTCTTTCTTTTTTTCCTTTTGTTTTCTGTATTCCCAAAGCCACAGGTGTATTTCTCATTCAAAATGTATGAAGTCATGGGGGGAAAAGGTGATGCTTTCTAAGAAACAAAACATTAATTCTGTATTAATGCAACATAAACTTACTTAATATTATACTTTTTTTCCATCGTAGGGGGGATTTCTGTGAAACTTTATTCCACTTCTAAGCTTGTAAAAAAGATATAAAAAATCAGGGAGTAAATGCATCTTTCATGCTGTGTAGACAGCTCACGTTTACAAAGCAATGGCAAAATCTTGTCTGGGATTCCGTATACTTAAATTTTATTTTCACACATCTCATGATGCTTAATTTCTCTGCACTTATGCTCTGGGCCAGACAATTTAGTTCAGCATCAGAGGAAGTCAAGAGCCCAAGAGACAAATTTTAATTAGAAGGCAATCAAACCACCAGATGGCTCCCTGATGTCTTACATCTCCACTTGGGTGAAATAAATTGACTTTTCTCAAAACCAGCGCTAGAGTAAATTTTTAAACAATGCCCCAAAGCTGAAACATAAAGTAGTTTTGCATAGTTGTGAGAATAATTTGTAGACTCTGAGGCATTCGTCGGAGTGTTTTATTTGTTTAATAAAAAGCATTAATATCTGAACCACTGGTTGCTTTCGCACTATGCCCCATGATCTGTTCCCAGTATGGCTTTTGTTTAAAAATGTTCTTAGTGTTTGGGTTTAGTTGTATCAAATTACAGAAAATAAACAAAAGAAAATTAATTCTTCCCAATTCTCAGTTTCAGTGTTGTGTCCCTCGTGAGAGTGGTGGCAGTTTGTGGTCTGAACCACCCCCAGTGCTGGTGGAGGTGGGATGGGTGTTTCCCAGGTGGGGTGACAAGTGCAGGGGGACAAGGTCACCTCCCAAAATCAGCAAGCTATGAGCAGAGGTGGAGCACAGCATAGAAGCAGGGTTGTGAGATAAATTCTGAGTATCGTTGGTACCCTAAACCAGGTGAAGCCAGAAGGAGGAAACCTGCTGAAATCACTTTTGTGTATTATTTTCTAGGTGGTTACAATCATCTTCCTCTGCAGCTGGAGTCCTTCACAAAGTATCTGTGGGATCACATCTTTCTCCCGTGTCCCACCTGTTGCTTGAGGACCTTAGGGACAAATTTAAAGCCTGTTTGTAGCCAGGGGAGAAAATGCCTGTTGACTGCAGTGATTCAGACCTCAGCATCTCACTGCTCTTTTCAGTATGAATGTTCAAATTTGCCACCTTGCCTTGGGCTGATGGCTCACATGCTGGGGTGGACCAGATGCCAGCAGAGCTGCGTCCTCCTGCCCCAGAGCCACTGCCCTGCGGGGTTTGCATCTGTAGCTGCAGGAGGGAATATCTTAAAACACAGCTGACTGTTAGGCAGTGGGTTCAGCTGCTGTATCCAGTTCGGCAGCTCACTCTGAGTTTTAAATGATATACAATTTTATGCCTATAAATAATGTCAGCAGCAAAATCTTGACTATTCTTGTGCCGTCTCTCTCTGGAGCAAGCCCACTCTTCTGATCTAACTGCTCCACCAAGGAGCTGCTGGTTTTTTGCACTCTCTGTATATTGCATTTCAACCTGCCTGTGCTGCTGGGGGGATCCTGGTGCCAGGATGACCATGAGGGACACTGCAGGCAGCTGAGGGTCCCAGGGTGGCTCCTATCTTGCAGGGACAACCCGATCACAGCTGCAATGCCATTGCCCTTTCTTCATCACTGGGCCACATTTGTGGTAGTGTCTGTGTCATCTATATGGGGCATGCACACCATGGTTGTGTGATGGACACATCAGACTGTCACCCAGCTGGTGACCCAACACCTGGAGTCTCTTGTACTACACCCTTGGGATGTGGGAAGTCTGTTCGTGCAAGCAGAGGTATTTTGAGATCTGTTTATTATTCTGCAACAGTATAGTCAGTCCATTATATTGTCAATACCTGCTTGAATCCAGAGACACCGCTGTGTGCAGGATGTGTTACTTCATTAACACGTTCTTTCTGCTGGGTGACCATGTCCTTAAGGAAGCTGAACCACGGTAAAAATTGTAATACTGCAGCTTGGTTTTGCATCTTCAAACAGGGCTTTGGTCAGCTCTGCAAGTCAAGTTGGGCTGGTTTTGAGGCTGAGCTTTCAGCCTGGGGAGCATGGGCAGGATGTCAGGCGTTGCCTCGCAGAAGGGTTGGGCACTGCCAGCCCCAGGGTTCAGGTGGTGACACTGAACATGGGTGCACAAGGTAAGACATTGCAGCACAGCAACAACACTTATGAAAAAAAAAACAAATTCATGAAAATATTAGCTCCATTTTCCCCACCAATTATTGATGTTAACTGAGTGTTACACAGAGATGCTTTTAATGTACAGGAATAGCACTTTGACAAAAAGCACTTTAACAAGGGAGTTTCAGCCTGGTGCTTAACAGCTACAAGGGGGGGAAATATTTGGCATTTCTGTTTTCCTAACCTCCTGAGAACACACCAGCAAGATTCCTCTTAATTGAACCCTTAAACTTTTAATGCAGTCCCTGGACTGATATGCGTTTGCCATATGTTTTGCTTAGCTGTTAAATGGTTGACTAAGGCCTTTACTTGGCCTGTTAAACTGAATTGATGACATTTTAATATTGCATAGGGAATACCACAGCCAAATAGAAAACAGACATCTGTGGTGCTGAGACGGGTCAATCCTGGCACTGGGCTGAGGAGCCGGACCAGGGAGCTGAGTTCCTGCAACCGGAGCAGCATAAATAACACGGCAAGAGCAGGAGAGCATTTTCAGCCGTGGCTTTGGATGTTTGTACCTGGTTATAACTCATTATTTAAGGGCTGTCTAAAAGCACTTTATAAATCATCAGCGTGAAATCTGTTTTCCATACTGGTCTGTAACAAATGGCTAAAGTGAATGGCTTCTTCCACTGGGTAAATACACCTGGTTTGCCTGCCGGAGGGGCGGACACGCTCGCTCTCTCTGCAAGACCAAGCTTGGCTTGGTGATTTTTCAGTTGGCTATGGAAGACATCGGCTAAGATTACCATCTACTAAAAGCGTGACAGGGTGAATGTATTTCTTAAAGGGATGAATTTGGATCCCTACAAAGGTTAGGGGAACAATTGACATTCATTTTAATGGACTTCGTTACTGCTCCGTGACATTAGCGTCAATAAGGCAGTCACGGTGCTGCGAAAGTGTTATGGCGCTGAGGGAGACTCGAGTTATTTTCTGAAGGGTGGAACATTTTCAGAAGGAAGTATGGAAAACACCCTGTGGTTTAGGGCACTTTCCAAGGGTTGGAGCTATTGGCTTGCATCCCCCTTGCCTCTCTTCCAGCTGGAGCCGGGAGAAGAGTTTGTGTCCCACGTCCTGGGAGCATTGCTGCTCAGTTTGCTGCATGACGAGTCTTGACCTGTTGGCAGTGGTGGTACCAGCTTTACCTGAACCACGCTTTTGACTGTAGATGCCTGATTCCCCCTTCAGCAACCTAAGTCCCTTTTTAGATCCATCCTTCAGTGATTTGCCCAAGGTTGCAGGGAAATTGCTGGGAGAGTGAAGGTTAGACGCTGTTCCCCTGCCTTGATGCTCTCGCCTTGGCCATGCTTTCCTCTTTGCAGGGAAGTGTGATGGTCCCTCATGTCCCACACCTCCCTGCTCACCAGTGTGAGGGAGAATAATTGTGGGGCTGTGCAGCAGCACTCACTTTGTGGGTATCAGATAATTACAGAAGTAATGGTAATTTCTTTACCAGCTCTGGTTGAAGTGAGACCTTTTTGGCATGCAGGCAACCAAAGATTGCCTGATCAGCAGAGAGGTCAGGCCATCTAGCTGTAGATATTTAACATTTTAGCAGTTTACTGATTCGAATGCATTGGCTTCAGGAGGCTCAGGGCCTCCCTGGCAGTGACTGGACTGAGGACACTGAGTTTAAATACTGTTTCCTCAATTTTCAGTCTCAGAATAAATCCTCTCATGCAGATAACCAGTTGCACAGGTTTTTTTGCCCTAATACTTGTGCATCGCTGTGCGGGCTCCAAGGTGCTGGGAGGCAACTGCTCGACAAAAGCAGGTATCCTGCAAAAGCTTTCTCATATGTTATATGCCCACACAAGGCACAGACTCTGTAAAAGGTAAAATAGTGGCATTCTTCAGCTAAGTGCATTGGGCTGCTGCTCTGTGATTCTCAGATCTTGTCTGTACTGGACAGTGACTGGAGTACCTGCTACAGATAAATTTCCTGTAAATATGGTCTGTGCCAGAATGAAAGTCACTTCAAACTCATTGCTCTGATGTACAAATTGCATCACTACCTGGCCATGCCCTTCTTCGTAATTTTAGGGTCATTGCTTGTCGCACTGGCTGTGGGCTTACTTCCTTGTCAAGCCCCAGATTAACTCCGTTTGAGTTAAATCCTCCTCTATTGCAATCAGTGCAACACCACTGGCATGTCTGGGTCTGTCCCACTTGGTATTTGCCCATCACTTTTCAGATGCTATTGCTGAATGCAGGACGCTTGGGATCACTGTACAGGGCTTTGTGAGCCTTGCAGCCAAAGTCCGTATTTCATTTTTGTCCATGAGTTTTTGCAAAGTGCTCTGATTACCATATTAGCAAAAAACCCTAAGTGTCTGGCTGCTTTCTAAACTCCCTGGTATTCTTAGTGTATAAATGGCACAGCCCAGGAGCACAGTGAGTGTTCTATTTGCTAGATTATTGTTTGGGTTTGATCTAATAATTATCTTTTATTTGGGATGGAGGGGGAGCTTTTGACTTTAATTTTCACATAATTGTGTTTATAACATATCCAACAGATGCTAAGGAGACAGGATTGGCACTTAGGAGTATCCCTATAAAATGTAAAAGGAAGATTAAAAACTCTTTTTTTTAAGTCACAGCTGAATCCATGAAATGGTGAGGTCATGTTATTTTGTCAGCAGGAATGCCCATGATCCTGTCAGATCCTCTAATGACCAAATTAGATAGATAGCAATTAAATGGTTAAGCTGAATATTCCCTGTGGGGCGTACCAAGCTTTTACAGTGACAGTTCAGCCCAGCTCAGCTTTGCACCTGTCATCACAACCCTTTGCGTGTTCCAGAAATGGGATAAAGTCCCAAACCACGTGTCCTAGCTTATACCTCACCTGTGGCCAGCATCCCTGGCAGAAAGCACTCTCCTGGGGTCGTATCCTGCCATGGGCCTCCCCGCAAGCAGCAAGGCTGAGCTGGGAGGAGCAGTTTGATGGTTGAAATCTGAAGCTGGTGCAGTTTTACAGCTTGTATTTTTGCTGTTGCTTGGGGCTTGCTCGTGAATGGGATTTTATAGGGCAGTTTAAGTGTGAAATGTGAAATGTGGGGGAATTATGTCCTTTATGGTTCCCAGGAGGTAGAGCTCAAGGCTTCAGGATACTCCTGTGGGATGCTTTGGAGGCTGGGGGGCTTGGGGGAAATGAGGACTGTGTCCTCACTCTTTTCCCTCTCTGCTTTGGGGTGCTGCTTCCCAGGAGCTGCCTTTGGGGTGCCACCGCTGGGAATTTTTATGGTGTGGTCGTGTAGGATTGACAAGAGTGTCACTGTGCCCTGCCCCAGCACCACTGCCATCCTCACACTGGTGGTCTGACCTTGAGAGGATGGTCCAGTCCTTGCTGTGAGATAGAAAACAGTCTTTGAACTGTGCCATGTTGGGCTTTTGGTGCTGGATGTAGCTCCCCCAGATTGCTTCATCTGAGACAATCTGGTTCAGCTTTTCTTCATTTTTCCAGCTAAGTTTGATTATTTGTTTTATCAGTCATGGTTTTGCTTTTTATCAAACATCAGCTTTTAGACTTTTTCACTAATTCACCTATTAACGGATATAAACAGAGCGATGGTAACACAAGCTCTTAAAATATTGAGCATGAACTGTAAGGGTTTGCTTGTACATGTTGATTTGCTCTTCAGTCTTGAAAATAAAATTACTGTGAAGCTACTTGTGTTGATTAACAAAGAATTAGCTGGAGACTTCCATTTTCTGTGTCAATGCAACTGTGTGAAGTGCTAGAATAGATGACCACCTTGGAAGACTAACGCGTAAGTGGATATTTAAAATCTCTCCCAAGGCCATGGGGCAGTCCCAGTAAAAACCAGAATGCCTGGCAGTTGGCCAGCCTGGTTTGTTAAGACTCAGGAGCAAATAAACCTTTTAAAAATAATAGATACATAAAATCTTCCGACTTTTGCTAGAGTCCTCATTATTAGCGTGAACATGTGTTTGTTTTCATCTGCGTGATTAGGTTCTTGGAAGTTGTCTCCGTGATGAATTGATGATTTCCATTAGAAACATCTCAATGGCCTGGATTAAATCAGCCACCAGTAAGGCAATAATCGAAGAATTATTAAAATAAGCACTGGGGCACATTTGTTTTATGTAGGATATTCTGGAAACTTTCTCTTTTGTGTACTATGCTCCTACTCTGTCTGTCAACAAATACTTTCCCTCCAGGAAGGGTGTTTTTTTCTTTCAAAAGGCAGTGGATTTGTCTATTGCACAGAATAAAAACAGTAAATCTGTGGCTGTGGCACCTGGTTTTAGTGTCGGGCAGCCAACGTGGATTGAGCAAGCCCAGGGTGTTGGCAGGATTGTCCTTTCTGTCCTCTCTGTGCCCAGCTGGTTTCACTCGTGATTTCACAGATTTTTGGAGGCTGGCCGGTTTTGCCTGGTTGCTTCATCAGCTCCTGGTGGCATCTCATTCTTCCCATCTCTCACGGGGATGCCGTGGGCAGCGTCTCCTTGAGGAGCTCATCCCACAATAGTTGAAGAGCTGAAATCACATGAGCCTTGGTGCTTCACGAGCCCTACTTCAGGGTTTTTTGGAAAATATCAGGAATTTGGACCAGATGCCTTTTTTTTAAAAAAAAAAAAAAAAAAAAGAAACTGCCTCTTTTGTACATCATAAATCATCCCTCAAGGCCCTGAGAGAGTATTTGTGCCGCCCACCCTCCAGCCAAACCACAATAAATCAGCGGCTCCTCCCGGCCCCTTCCGTGCCTTATCTGTGCAAACTACACAGCTTGGAAATTAGCTGTTGCTAATGGGAGAAGGCAGCTGGCAGTCTGCAAATAAACACG
Source organism: Syrrhaptes paradoxus (assembly GCA_013400615.1). Lineage (NCBI taxonomy): Eukaryota > Metazoa > Chordata > Aves > Pterocliformes > Pteroclidae > Syrrhaptes > Syrrhaptes paradoxus. The sequence goes on along the minus strand of VZTO01005427.1, from coordinate 20,797 downwards.
AAGCTTTAGTCACAAGTGCTGTTCCTGGCCCCTCAGCAATGCACGAGCAGCATCACGAGTCTTATCCACTCCCAGGCTTCTCGCATGAAGCTGGAAAAGAATGGGGAATGTGAAGAGTTGCAATGAGTAGGGTAGGTGAGAGGAAAGTCTCAGGTGGGACACAGCGAGGTGTGCCATGGGGTTGGAGCAGTGGGATTTAGACCAATGTGTTTGCCGTAAACTGCTTTCAACAGCTCTGATCTCGTGGTGTTTGCCTCTTATCCTCACTCACCATGGCCTATGTCCGCTGTCCCCTCTTTAGGGATGACTGGGCAAGAATCAACTTGCATATGACCTTGAGGTCTCCAAACTCAATCCCTGCTCCTCCTGGTTCTTTCGGTGACATTACAAGTGCCCTTGCAGCTCCAGCTGAAACTGAATTTACTGGTTAAAGATAGAATATTGCTCTAAACAGTCACATAAGGTTTATTCAGCCGAGACTGCATCCAGGCTGTAAGAATTCAGTGTGATGTCTCTCTACACTACTCAAAATGGGAGAAGTTCACTCTCTGCTGTGGAAAATGGGAATATCTTGATTGAATAGCAGTGAGATAAACTTAATGAGATGTGCCAGACTGAACAAATGATGTTCAGAAGAGGGTGGTAATTGGAGACTCTATATTCTATTAAGATTATATTTGATTCAATATTGAAATACCGATACTTAGTACTATCCAGGAATGGCCATATCCCTACTGATGCAGATGTACGTGAAGATACGCAACATGTCAATTCCACATGGAGAACTGGAAATGAGCATTGCTGTACATGTGCTCAACTTCTAGTTATCTCTTCACAGAGGCTGAGAAAGTAGCTGTTGAATATTTTTTTTCTTGAGAGAGAAACATCATATAGAACTAAGAAAAATGAAGTTACCAAACCTAAAAAGAGTAAAGTTGCTTTAATATGGCTAAAGGGTCTGCAATCACTGTTGAAAGGGATCCAATGACAGGACATCAGAAATTATCATTGGCAAAAACCTCAATGTAATTGGTCTGTCTGTGTAATTAACCACCGGACACAGCAGACAAGGGATTAGTGATAGGTTCTGAAGTCAAGCCTGGTTACACGGCTAAACGGTAGTCTTTTGTCCAGCCAGGAGCTATGAATCCAAGGCAAAAATTGTACAGTCTTTGTTTTGTCTGGGGTCAGATTAGATTATTATAATGGCTTTAAAATCTATGAATCTGTCATATTTGATTTTAATTGAGTGAATCAAAAGACTCCCTTAATGTAGGTATGCACATTCAGACCAGAGTAGAGTGAATAATTCAGTAATTAATTTGATGAGCACAAGCATAAGAACATGAGCGCCGTTTTATTGGGTCATACCAAAGATTCATCTGTTCCAGGATTGCTCCTCAGATGACAAAGGCTTTTGTCTTAAATCCCCTACCTGTGAATTCCATTAGGTCCTCCAGTTCTCATCTGTGGTGTGAAATAATTCCTTATATTTCCCTTTTCCATGGTCCATCCTTTTCATGATTTGTAGAGTGCTATCGTATCTCCTCTGTCATCTCTTTTCTTTGTAACTGTGATCTTTCTTTTCACAGAGAAAGTCTCAGAGCATAACAGCAAACTGTCCTGGATAACTCGAACATTTATTTCCCAATTTTTATAGATATTGTATATCCTAAAATTGTGTGAATACCATACAATGAGTTTTTCCTGGTATTTACTTTAGTTACTTCCAGATTTCTCAAGAAATGCTTCATTATAAGCAACTAGAACTTTGTGCTTCTCTTTATCAATTCTCTGCAAGTTTCTTCACACTTTCTCAGAAGCTGAAGAGCACATCAATGACTTTTAAAATGTATATATAGTTGTTGTAACAGTTTGATAAAACAAGATACCTGTATCGTTTACAGTTAAGTTGGTCTGTTTGGTTTTAATATTTAGCTCCTGATGTATAATTTCTACCCACTGCTTGGACAAGTTGACTTTGCAACAGCATGTCTTGACCAGCTGACTGCGTTACTTTTTTTGGTCCAAAATAAATTTCCTTGGTTGTGTTTGCACAGGATGGAGGGACAACTCAAAGCCTGTAGGACAAGGAGCTTCAGAGCTCTGTCTGCACCAAGACAAGTATCACTCAATGTTACCTTAACATCATCTGTTTCCACAACGACATCTGCCTGCAAACTTTCTTGTAAGAAAGTATGTGGAAATCAGACTCAGAAAAAGGAACGTGCACACAAAAGCAAATTTCTGTTAAGTGTTATTCACAGAAAAGCTGGGTTTTTTTAAGCTCCAGCTGAGAATGACTTTACTGTACTTTTCTGTGGTCCTTTTTTATATTTAGGACAATTCTTAGTGCTGTATTCATCTTATATTTCATAATTGTTTACTATACATTGCATAATTTACCGTATCCGTTTTCAGTTACATCGTCTCTCATTATTTTTAGCTCTGTTCTTCCTAGTTAATGCTGGCAGGACATCGAGGTTGGTTTCCATTGGAAAACAAGTCAAAAGGAAAACAAACCCAACCTATTAGCGCTGAAACATGACCTACTTTTAAATTGCTGTCAGGTGAGGAATCTCCTCCAGATTTTAACTATCCACTTATTTTATGGAGAGTCGGAGGAATATGACAGCAGTTAGGAAATACATTGTTCCAGCCCTCAGACACTGGAAAACATATTTTGTGTGGTAGTTTGTCTGCAGAGCTCTGCTCTTCTGTTTTCTAGAAGCAAAGTGAGAAAGGTCGAGGCAACAAAATCATATAGACATATACAATGAGCAAGAGTGATTGTGCTTGGGTTGATTTACTGGCAGCTCACACAAAGGAATTAATAAATCAGGGACTAATTTCTTCTTTAAAACTAAACTTTTGAGTTATTTCATGCATACTGTGCATATTTTAATGACTTTTTTTAAATGCTGGGTTTTTTTCACACTGTAGCCTGTGGTAAATCCATTGTATGTGTGGATTCACAGGTGGTGACATCAAACCGTTGACTGACACAATGGGCACAGGTGAAAGTCACCATTGCTGAGCTTCAGCTTTGCCTTCTCATTTAATGCAGTGCCATGAAGGAAAACAGGCTAAACAGCCAACATGTGTGTCCACAGGTCTTTTTTTTTAAATGGCAAGGAGCACACTTCAGTGCGGTCAAGCTGATAATACTAGATGATTCCTTGGCTCCTGTGGAGGTGCCAATCAAACTATAAGAGCTCAGAAGATTCAAAAAAAGATGTTCCCATCTTCTGCTCATCATGGTGTTTGTAGACCTCAGCAGAGTGCTAGAGATGTGAAAGTTTGCTACAATATTCCTTGGGATTTGGTTGCATGGTGGGGCTATCAGTGTGGGTTGCTTTATGGATACATGCCTCCTAAACAGCGATTGCAGCACTGGGGGGGTTGTTGCTGTAGCTGACAGGTCCTGGGTCTCCCCCACACACCACTGCCTGGGGGGATGAGCATACATGGAGGCAAGTGGGCTGCTGGCATTTGAGAGGTTGTCATGAACTGTCAGTCAGTAAGGTTTAGTCATAAGAGGCTCCAAAACATGAGGTCCTTTGTCATTTGGTTGCTACTAGCACTGTCGTATTTTCACTGCTGATGGAAGCAGGGGAAATTTTGAATACAATGTTAAATATTTGAATATGGAATAAAATTTTGAATAAAACAAGGCAGCACTGATCTCAAAAAATCATGGACCTCAGACGATCTCCACAGTAGGGATTCTGTGAAGGAAAATGTTGTCTCCAAAGATTTTAACTGCAAAACTGCTTTGTGTCCCTGAGCTGAGCTTTCCAGAGACTTAACAGTCTTGTCCCAGTGGAAACAGAAGTCTGTTCTCCAAAGCACAGCTTCACTACAGCTGCTCAGCAAATGTCACGTAAAACTTTTAATGCGGGGGGGGGGAAGTTTTATTTTGCTCAGTTTTCTTCTGAGAGACGACCACATCATTTTTTCCCAAACTTTCCCAAAACAACCCCTTGGGATGGGGGGCAGCCCTCTGATGCAGCCACCACCACAGCGGTGATGAAGGGCTGAGGAAACATCAGCCCCCCAGAATAAATCCCACAACATCGTGTCGAACAGCGCTATCAAATGGGAGGATGCTAACACCCATCCATCCCTCTCTACCACATGCAAACATCTGCATTCTGGAAAAATAAGCCAAAATTAATCCTGCATCCTTTCTGTGGTGGCCTTGGAGTGTATATTTATGTTACCATCAGATTTTAAGGTGGGTGATTTAAAGCTGCAATAACAAGGAAAGTCCTTGCCTCGTTCAGGCTGAATATTTTATGATGTGCTGCAAATGAGAAAGCCACCGCAGTTCTCTGAGAAGTATACTGAATAAGGCAAGTCTCTGTAGGACATATAGTATTTCTATAGCAATATCTGTCCCTGCCTGATTAACACTTTAGATTATTGGCACAAGAAGAATCTTAATCACATACTTATATTTCCAAAAGGTCAGGCTGAATAATCATAATGTTCCTTTCTGGCTCTAAAACCTATTAATCTGTTTACTCATTTTCTTTTTATGTGTTAGCATTGTTTGAACAATGAGACGAGGGCAGCCAATTTCTCTTTCCTTTCAAACAGTGACGTGGTCAGGTTTGCTTTCTGGTTCTCATGCATTTGCATACTGTATAGGAAGTTTAAAGCCAAACAGAAAATCCCTCTTTTAAAAACAAAATAAATTTTAAAAATGGAAATATTTGTATTAATAAGAATTCTTTCATTAGGGAAAAGTAATGGAATGGTCCCTTCGGTCTTTCTTATCTCACCTCACACTTCCAGCTTCATGCCCCAGGGGCTGTTATGTGTTTTTCCTGGTTTATATTGTAGAAAGCTGTGAACGTGTAACTTCTGATCGGTGGGCTGTTCACAGCTGTATGGTAATATTTTGCCTATTTTTCATATTGGCCTGGGAAGCCTACCACTCCAAATTTCTGAAATTGGCCCTTTTTCAGTTAGGCATCCCTAGCTTGCAGGTTTAAACAGTGTCAGTGGGTCCCTAGGGACGTCTCTGCCTTTCGGTGCTGGTTCTTTTAACCCAGCGTGGTGCTGCTTTGATTACTCATCCAATGGAGGCTGGATCACAGCTTGAACTGCAATGAAGCATCAGGTGAACTTCACACGCCTCTGGAGGGAAGAGCTGACCAGCTCTGAATAGCTTTGATGGGAGTCTTTGTGTAAATCCACTGCTGATGAGTTCATCAATAAGACTTTTGATAAAAAGCAATTAAACTGTCAAGCAGTAAACAATCCAGGGCAATTCCAGCCCGTACTCCAAAAGAGACAGAAAAGAAAAACATCAATGTTTTGCCAAATGGCAAAGAAGTCAAAGTGATATTTCAAAGGGTGTTATTTTTCAAGCTCCCAAAATAAGCAGAAAGGTTCCAACACTTGATAACAGTGGGGGACGCAGGGGTGAATAAATGAGAGGAGTTATCTGTACACACAGATGGTACCAGCAAGAGACAGAAGGGGTAACATGAATACATTCATATCAATATATGACTAACAGATTTTTAATTCCAGAATTTATTTTTTCTTTCATTCATGTATTTATTTACCTGAAGGCTAACACAGGTAGGGCTGTTGCCCGCCAGGCAGCCCCTCTGCGGTGGTGGTCTGGCAGGTTCCTGGCAGAGTGACCTGCAGTGTGCGGGTGCAGGTTTCACACTGCTGGCAAAAACATCAGAAATACAGGGGGGTTGGCTCTTGGTTTATGAGTTTAGGAGTCTTAAATTGCTAGAGTTTTTGTTTTGTACTCATCTTTAATCAAAGCATTTATTTGAAACATTGTGTGTTCTGCTTTCCTGATGATACTGCAAAGGAATCGGTTGCTTCGGAAGCAGGTTGACCACATAATTCCTCCCTACCTGTAGCAGGGACTGTTTTCTCTTTTTTTTGTTGGTTTGGGTCTTTCCTGATTAACTTAATCATGAAATGGCTTAATATAAAGTAAAGGTGTAATACAAATGCTGAAATGTTTCCTCATCTCTCTCACATTACATCTGTGAATTAGAAATTACAGAAATATAGAAATTGTGTAGTGACAAGGGCTGACACCAGTCCTTGAACAAAGCCTGAATAACTGTTAGGACATTGTTACCACGACCCCTCCTTTGCCCCTAATGAAGACTACAAGGTCTTTCAGTATCTGTACAGGGTGTTCAGCCAACAGCATGCCCGCACAGAGCCCGAATAACGAGGTAACTCATCCCTGTACACAAAACCATTGGCATTTTCAAAGTTTTTTGAAACTTGTCCTAAACTGAGACACTCGCTGTGGCAGCCTGTGCTGGAGGTTTGGATCTATGTTTAAACACAAAATTGGGAAGAAACAAAGAAGCAAAATCCCCAAATCCATCCAGGGGAAAAAAAAATCCAACAGCAAACACTGATTCTGGTTTTGACATCTGTCTCTGTTGCCTTGTTCATTTTCATTAGAGCTGGGCAAACTTTCTATAGCTGAGCCCAGACCAGAGGACTGTAGTTTATTGCAAACTCCAGCACCAGGCTAGATCCTCTGAAAGATTCACATCATCTGCATGATTGATACATAAAGTCTCCTTAATTAAACACTAGATGTGTAAGGTTTTGTCTGAGGAAACCCTGGAACCAGAGTGCAATCTCTGTCTCCCCGTTGGACCTGCAGAGAATGCCTCTTCTTTCATATGGTCAAGCTGAGTCCTGCTGCCCCTCTTCAAAATGGGTTTGGTGGCAATGCACCTGCCTTAGTGGGGTAGGGCTTGTGGAACAGGATGTTGCTATGTGTCCTGGTTGTTTCATTAGGGCAAGTCTGATTCTCTCTTTCTTACAATGAGAAAATAGAAATAATCTTTATTCTGACCTTTCTCATGTTGATAGTCAGTGACTCGAGCTAAAGGCGAATAGCCTCAGGTAAAAGATGTAGTAGAAGTTAAAAGTATTCGTATTTATGATTGATGGGGGTTTTTGTTGGTTTAGTTTTGGTTTTGGTTTGTGGTTTTTTTTTCATTTTAAACTAAATGAATCTTCTGGGCATTGCTTTGAGAGCGATTCCCATATTCCTGGAACCAGACAGGGCATGTGCTGAAGGTGTCCATGTGTGATGTGAACAACCATTGTAGCTCCTTCTCCAAGGGCAAATCATGCCTGACAAATTTGGTAGCCTTCTATGACAGGGCCACAGCTCTGGTGGACAAGGGAAGAGCAACTGACATCATCTACCTGGACTTGTGCAAAGCCTTTGACACTGTCCTGCACGACATCCTTGTCTCTAAGTTGGAGGGACATGGATTTGATGGAAGGACCATTCAGTGGATAAGGAGTTGGGCTGGATGGTCACACTCAAAGCGTTGCGGTCAACAGCAGGGCAGGGCTAATGCTACTCTGGATTGCAGTCTGACACTTGAGCTGTTCCTAGGCTTAAAGAGCTTTGAAGTAACTGCACTTGGCTACTCCTCCTTTGACGTTTTCTTTGCAGGGAACCAAGATTGAAATCAGAAGGGAAAAAGGTTCCTTGTGCTGGTGTTTGGGACAGTGTGTCCAGCTCCGTGAGCCAGTGCCAGCTGCGAGACAGGAACAGTCCTCTTCCACTAATGAGAAATCCCTCCTGCCCTCGTTTTCTGATCTGAAAAATTTGTCTTAAATTTCTTTAAGACAAAGAACTAATTCTGCTCTTAGTGTCTGCAGTTTCAACTCTGCCTCCTGGGCACAGCTCAGAATTGCCATAGAGAGGAGGGCAAAGCTGGTGCTGCCATTCCAAAAAGAAAATTATCCCAGAATAACAGAGACTGGAACAAACAAATCGCAGCAGCGCTTTGTGAGTGCCCAGGTCTGTTCAGAGCAGGATGCCAAGTCCCGTCTCAGTGGGGTAGAGGGGACTGGGATCAACACCAGCTTTAGACAAACAGGCCACATCTCCAACACAGGTTTAGAGCTCAAATGCTCTCCCCAGCTGCCCTTGCTGGTTTGCTCCTGGAACAGCATTGACTTATGTCAGTCCCTGGACACCATACTGGGAGCAGCATTCCCAATGACATTACAGTTGAGTTAACCCTGTTTTGGAGGAGAAAAGACATATGGACATAAGCTCCATATGGAAAGTAGCCACAGCCTTGGGTGCTGAGTTGCAGAGAATCCTCAGGAGGTGACCCCCAGCTGTGATGCTTGCCCACAGCAGGGAGACTCTAGAGGTGTGTGCAAATTCCATGTGCCATAGCACAGAGCTACCACACGAATAAACAGGAGCACAGGTCCCTCGACTCTGTGTTTACCTGGGATGCTGTTGACACTCTGAATAAGCAAGTGGCTCTAAAGTTACCGGCTGTTCCTCCCTAGTGCTTGGATTAAGCCCTGGTTTGCAATGCATCGTTTAAGAGGTTGCAAATATTTTCCATGTGTTGAAAGAAAATTGCAAACAGATTGAGCCTGGGTACAGTAGATCCACTGGACTAAATTTGACTAAGAAAAGCTTTTGATTAAAAAATGAAGCTTCAGGCGGATGGGGAGTGAGCTGGCATGGAGGGAAATTTTGTCATTTTAATGAAAAATCTTTTGCGAAATTATACTCTCTGCAAACGTCAAAGGAGAGAGTCCTTGTGCAGGAAAGCACATGATGTAAATCTGTATCTATGAAGGCGGTCCATCTCTCGAATATAACAAAAGTAACTGTACGAAATTGCAAAACAGCACGCACTGCGTTTTCATGGGGAAATGTGCTGTATTCAGTCATATTAATTACTGCGTGGGCTCAATTTTCAGTGCAGTCAATCCACGGGAAACAAAAGGGCTGCAGGGGAAATATAAAGAGACTTTCAGCTAATAGGAACCAGATTCAATAAAACTGTATCTGCCCTCAGTGAACGGCGAGGCAGAGGTGTGTCTGTTCTCCCTTGGCAAGGCACGCGATGGCTCCGGGAAGGGTGTGGGGCTGAGAGGGGCTTGGAGGCGTACCCTGTGCATATATATATATATAGGTAGATAGATATGACAAATAGAACTCCTATTGTGAGAAACTAGGAAATTCAAATTTTTCTGTGCGGTGTTCAGGCTGTCATCTCAGAGCAGGTTGTTGTGTGATGGTACTTCTGTCCGTGCAGCCTCTACCTGCTGTGCCCTGCTGTTTGATGAGTCGGGGGCTCTCCAATTCGGTACGATACCAGGCTGTTTTCCTCACCCCACTGTCATGCCAGCATTGCTGCACTGACCCCTCTCTGCCAGCAGCAAGTCCTTGCGCTAGTGGTTCTGCCTGGGGTCTCCCAGGTGGACTTCAGACCCTGGGTGAACTTCACCTTTACTGCAGAGTTTCAGTGTAATGCCAATATTTTAGCAGACTGGTTGGTTTGTTTGCCTAGCACTTAACAAGGGGATTATCCGGTTTCTTTTTTTTCTTCCCAGATTGCTTTTCAGTTTTGACGTTGAATGTGTTCATTTTTAGCGGTAACCTTCTCTTCCATTCAGGCTCCAGCATTCCCAAGGAAGTGACTTCATGGCATTATTCAAGCAGATTATTGCTCGGAGTGGCTGTGGCTGAATTACCTAGTGTTCATATAATGACAAGCTCCCATTCCATATGTATTTAATGACTGTAATCATTTATTATTTTCCCTTTATTAGGTTTGTTTTTAAAGAAAGTTTTACTGTGCTATTTATGATACGCTAAGTGGTGCAACTTGCTGAAAAAACATATTGCATACATTTCATTTTTTTAATAGGTTTTGCTTGTTAAAATGGAAATCTTTTCTTTACCCTAGTAGGGCAGGTTTTTGCTGACAGTTTTATTATTTCAATTACTCAGACATTTCTTTCCTCTTTTGTTTCCCCAGGTACTCCTCCAGGGAGTTTTAATGTGCCCATTCTTTATTTAAGATTGGGTTCAGAAGGTGTTATTTCTAGCAGGGCAGAGGAAGAGCATAATATAGCGGACATTAAACAGTGGGATGTCAAGGTTTTATTTTCTTTTCTCTATGAGTTGTGGAATCCTTTCCTCATCTGTGTCATCTGGTGATTAATTGTTCTGATAATCTGCTCTCCCTCATCAATAACTGTCTGCTTCCAGTGCCAAGCAGAGGCCATGCTCTGCCTAAAGAGTTGGTGGCTGATGAAAAATGAACGTACATGAAGGAGTAAAGGGGGAGAGCTCTGAGAGAATTTAAAATTGCCAGAGATGCAGAGTCCTTTTATAAACTGGTAGCGACTGGGAGCGACTACCATGTGTATTCACTCGCGGGTGGGGAAAGGAGAATGCGACCATTCCTCCAGGGCAAAACCCAAACCTTGTTCAGTGGAGTGAAAAGTGAACCCCAAAGGATTGTACAAGTAGGGAGCTGTACAACCTCAGTGAGCCAGCACCAGCAGGAAGGGCAGACGGAATTTGCCTATATGGACTTCACTAGGGTGGGACAGCATGGACACCAGTGTCTGCACCCCTGGCTCTTGCTGGGGTTGAGCTGAGATTTCCCTCTGCAAATGCTGGTCAGTCTTTGACCACTGTCTGAAGTGTGATGGATTTTATTTTCCATTATAGCATGACCAGTACTTGGACTATGAGAAAACCAAACCCAAACGTTTATTGGGATGGTGGAGGAGCCCCCAGAGCTCCAGTGCATAGCCTCAACCTTCCTTTAGAGAGATGGAAAGCATATCACAAAGCATATCCTCACACTTCTGCATCCCCTCATGTTTTCCAGAGTGTCTGGAGGAGAGCTTTTTGACCGCATTGTGGAGAAAGGGTTCTACACCGAGAAGGATGCCAGCACTCTGATCCGGCAGGTCCTGGATGCTGTCTACTACCTGCACCGCATGGGCATCGTGCACAGGGACCTCAAGGTATGACCATGACTCGGTTCTCCCGGCAGTGTTAATGAATTATGTGAGTCTACCAAACACATCTAAGTCCAGCATGCCCTGGGACTGGCCATTTCAATAAGGTTTTACCATAAGAGGGATGCTCTGAAGACTCCCGATGTAACTGGGTTTTAATGAGGACTTTGCAATCAATGCTCTTACAATGGGAGTTTTGCACATATGATGTGGGGAAAAGAGTCATTCATTAGGACCCAAAACATTACATTAAAGCAAGAAACTCATCTCATCTGGGATGTGTTTACTGCTATAAAGGATCTTGCAGATTTGCTGTGCTATATTTACTTTTACTTAATAATAATTAGTAACAATAAATAGTGTGGGAAAGTTGAATGATTCCCTACCATGCTGTTTGGACCAGTGTTTATGGAGACACTGTTAACAGCAAGGATTCTTCTAAGGAAAAGTGTGTGGCAATGTGATTTTTAGATAATTTTCCTTTCCGGTGTACCATGTTATCACACCAAAAACTCTTACCTTTTCTGGTGAAAAAAAACCCCAAAACATTCCTCTATTGTTTCCTTCCTATATCTTAAACTCTCATAAAATAAGCTGAGAGGCTTGGATTTCATAACACACAGCTAAACCTCTCCATCTTTAGTATCTTAAATAAAATTTAGCACAAGGCATTAGAAAAAGATACAGATGTCAAAAGAAAACTGCGTGTTCCGTTTCTGAGCTAGTTAATTCTACTGAAGTTTACTGATAGAAATTAAAAATTCAGTGGATGAAGTAACACCTCTGGTTTTGTTTTGAAGGGATGCTCCAAACAAGAATTGCCTTGGATGCTGGGCTTTGAATGTCCCCATGTCAAGCTAATAGAATTTGACAAAACTGTTCAAATTATGCGAAGGCTTAATGAACATTAGTAGAGTCAAGAGCCACAAAGAAGTCTTTTGTTTTCCCTTCTTAAATACAATTTTTAATTAAATGTATTTTTAGATTAATTGTATTTTTAATTTGGTCTAATATTAAACTGCATGTTTGTGAGTTTTGGCAAGTCCTCTTAGTGAAGGCTGTAGAGCTGAGAATGTAACCTCACTTTTTTTTCCTTAAGATGGATGAAAAATTGCAGTGATGAGAGATACTATTTATTTGCTTTTCATCTTCTTCAAATTTAGTGCTGGTGTGAAATGCTGCATAGTGTAAAATAATAAATGTCAGGCTTGTTCCCAAAATGCAAAGCAGCACGGCCAAAATAGAGCCCGTTACCCATGTAACCACCAGCACCAGAGTTCTCCAAGGTGGAGCAGTGCCCCTGACAGGCAGACACAGCCTTGTGTGAAAACCTCAACCTCAATGCAGCCATTTCCTTCTGCTGCTCTTTGACTCCAGATGTGAATCCTTTAGCCGTGTGTGGGCTGTTCCCGTGGGATTCAAAGCTTTTCCACACCTCACTGTTGCAAGGGACTTGCCTCAGTCCTGGACACCTCTGCCAGAAGCAGGCATCCTATGATCTTCACTTGAAAAGACAGGCCAGGACAATAGAAATTAGAAATATATTTTTTAAAGTATTGGTTTGGCACATTTTTAGGTCAAAACCTTGAATCCACTGAAGGAAAATACTTACTGATGTCCACAAATAGTATTTCCTCCTCACTGTTGAGCAGTTTTGTCCTAGCAGTCCCAAAAAATGGGTTTTCAGTAAGGAGGCACTGGTTAGTCTTCCATCTCCTGCAGTCTTCATGTGGGGCCCTCAGTTCCCATTAATTTTCTGATCTTATGCTGAAATATTCTTGTATTTATTAGGGTTCCATTGTATTTTAGTATGGAAGTGTTTGGTATTTTAACATGACCAGCTTTTTCCCAAGTTCAATTTATAGGGAATAATTTCAGGCTCCTTTCTGCAACCNTTAGTATGGAAGCGTTGTTTGGTATTTTAACATGACCATCTTTTTTCCCAAGTTCAATTTATAGGGAATAATTTCAGGCTCCTTTCTGCAACCAGAGGTTCTGGAGGGAGGTCTGAGTCCTCTTAATTCAGGTGTTCGGTTGTCGGAGATGTTAATATTCCTGTGTTTATAATTAATTTAAAGGAAGGCTGTAGCTCTCACCTTAAAACAGATTAATCTTATTTAAAAGTTCCTAATAGTAAAATATGAGATATGGTGATTGGGAAGTGGATTCATCTACAAATTACTTTCAGAGTTCATGTAAGGACATGCTGGACTGAGATCAAACCAACCTTCTCCAGTGGTATTTTGGGGCACAGACTATCTCTTCTTCTCTTTCTTTCATTTTGTTTGCAAATCTTTGTCAGTACCATATCGGTTGTTAAAATTACTCACAAAATATAGTATATGAGAAACACCTGCTGTGAATTGCTGTTAGCACAAACATACCATGATGGCAAAAATAGGGATACAATAAGGCTTTTTCTGATCGCAAAATATCAAGATAAGTGCAAGTTTCGAATTGTGATCCCCCAAAACGGAACTCTGGGAACAAATCCACTGTATAAAAATACAATCCTTGGAACATGTATAACAATTATTTATTGTAATTATGTGTTATTCAGATACCAAAATAGTACTTGCTGTAGTTGGGAAAAACAAGAAAATGGCAGCAGATGAAGTCCAGAGAAGTCCAGGATGTACAAAAGGACTGGAAGGCTCGAGCAGATCCACTTGGTACCAAGCCACCTCATTAATGCTTTTTAAATTAACCACCTTGAAGAACCAGAGTTCTTTTAAACAGGTTTTAAACAAGTTTAAGTTTTAAATGGGTGGATTTTTTGGCCTTACTAAATATGACTAATTGGGGGCGTGAGGTGAGTTAGGAGAAGTAATTGGGAAATAATAAATAACAGGATGGAGGAGGGAAGGTAGATGCTAGTGCTATTGCGGGCCAATTGCTCCTCCTTACACATCTAAGCTTGGATGTGTCCCAAGGAGTCCAATGATGTTGTGTGGCCGCAGCTGCTCCTCACCATTTCCTGGAGCACACGGTGAAATGATGGACGAAGTGTGTTGCATGCGGGTGGGTGTTTGTACCAGCCTCTGGGCAAGAAGTCTACACGAGGGTTATGTTGAATCCATCAGTTTTTTAGATGAAGACCCCAAGGTCCAGTTGGTGCAATGGCACTCTGTTACCATCAGAGCCCAAATACTAACTAGGGGAAGAAGTGTGCTCTCACAGGATATAGCAAAAGCTTTGCTATGTAGCAATAACACATCCAAAACATATGGATGGAGGACCATGCTGTAGCAGATGGAGCTGGTTGGGCTCTCCAACCCGCCTGACATGGGTATAAAGTCACAGGGCTTCATGAAGTGACTCTTGTTTTCTCTCAGGGTAAACAAGTCGCTGTGCTCAGTGCCATAGCATTTTTTCCTAATAAGCTCTAGCTAAAACATCCTTGCTGTAGCTCTGTTAACTGTAAAGGCATTTCCTCACTCCTAACAGTTTATTTCCGGTGGAGACATTACAAATATTCTGTAATACCTACTGTTTTCCTTTTTCTAAATGTTGTATAAATTTTTTTCATTGGGCACCTGGATTTACCATATTTACCTGCCTTCGAATAAATCCTTCTGTTTTATCACTCTGAAAAGATGATAAGGCAGACACATCTCACAAGTAAAGGACAAGCCTTCATTCTCATTGGGGTACCAAAGGAGAATTTTGTTATCCTAGGAAAGTTACTCAAAGCTCAAGGTGTCAGCTTCTTCCATTAGCTGCCAAACAGGATTCTGGAGAGGTTCTCCATATAGGTTGTGAGAGCAACTTTTTAGGATTTAGGGGAACCATATTATGAACCAGATTATATTTGTGTATGATGTAACTAAGGATTGCATTAAATGCAATTTATCAACCAACAGATGTTACTGGACTTACATATTCAAAACCTGTTTTGCTTGTTCTCCTTTCTAGCCTGAGAACCTGCTTTACTACAGCCAGGATGAAGAGTCAAAAATCATGATCAGTGACTTTGGATTGTCAAAGATGGAGGGTAAAGGAGATGTGATGTCCACAGCCTGCGGGACTCCTGGCTATGTTGGTAAGAGGTTTGGTTATATGTCCATCCACTCTTCCCAGCTGCAATACAGACACATAGTAAAAAGGGAATAGTAATTGTTTTCCAGTACCACTACATAGTACACATGAGATATTACAATGTTCATTAGACATAGATATTTCAGGAGGTGCTGGTTCTCTGCCTTGTGTGATCTTCTTCGGGTCCACATTGTGCGATCCAGCTCAAGGTTCGTGGGATTCACTTCCATGATTTCAATTCTTTGCAAAATGAGTTTTCTTAAAGACTAAATTAGCTAAATTAGGAGCACATGAAGAATATCCTCAAATGCATCAATTCTGCAAGCACCTTGTCATGGTTTTGAATGCCTGGCTGGCAGTCAAACACCACAACAGCCTCTCACTCACCCTTCCCTGTCCTGGGGATGGGAGAGAGAATTGAAGGGATAAAGGGAAAAGAGACTTGTGGGTTGAGATAAGAACAATTTAATAAATTAATAAATAAATTACAATAATATTGAAAACAATTACAAATATACAAATGAATGATACTACTCACCACCCAATAACCAAGGCTCAGCCCGTTCCCAGCCAATGATCCTGGAGCAGGGAGAGTGTTGAAACCACAATTCCGGAACAGAGATAAGAGCTGGAGTGTCCGAGAGACTGAGACGACTCTGAGAGAGGCGTGACACANAGCCTTCTCCTCAGCACGAATCCAAAACACAGCCTCTCGCTGGCTGCTGTGAAGAGAGTTAACTCTGTCTCTGCTGAAACCAGGACACACCTATAAAACCAAAAGGCTTTACCTAATTTAATGTATTATTTTAATAATAAAGAATAGCATTTCCCAGATTCCCCTGACAGAAGTCAGTAAAATGAAAAAGCTAGGTTTATTCAAACATGTTTAGTAATCCTCTGTTACAACCTTGTTAAGTTACTGACTCCTAGATGTCAGTATGCAAAAGCTCTTTAGATCCTTGGGCCTTCCTGGACAGTATGAAATTGTTTCCTGTCGTTTATTCTTTGCTGTTCTGTCATTCAGTGGTGATCGTACCACGCTACTGATTAGCAGTGTGTTTACCAGCATCCTTTAAAAAGAGTTAAAGTAACAGAGTGTGAGAGTTATATGACAGGTGGTGACAGGGTCTGCTTGACCAAACACTATCTAAGAGGCTCATTTCACGCATGAGATGGATCCAGCAAGCCCATGCCTATTACTATACTGAGCTAGCCAACTGTGATGGTAAAACTAATCTCTGGGGTATCCATCAAATCCGTGAAACTAAAATGACAGTGGTTTCCCCAGGGATAGAATTGTCTCAAATCTTTCCAGCAGGAAAGACCTGATGTTTTTCAGGAGTCAGAGGGAGTCTCCTTTTGGTTTGCAGCTGCCACCTCACCTGTGTTTTCATAGCTCTGAGGACACCATGGTACAAGAAGTCAAACAAATAATGGGGTTATGACACAGTGATACAGATTTGTCCCAGGGATACCTTTTTCTGGGCATTATCTTTACACTGCACAGGCACAATCTATCCTGATAACATCAGGAAAAGGAACAGATTTCTTTGGATTCCCATCATGAGCCATCAGCCCATCATTTCTTTATTTTAAGCCATATGAGTCAGGATGCACTCAAGTAGCTGTCTTGCGTAATCACACCAGACTGGAAATCTTCTTCCAAAGCATGAGCAGGAATTGAGCTGAAACAGCAACTTTCATAATTTTTGCTGTCAGCTCTTCTGTTTTTAATTAACATCTTTTATTTTGTTCTGTAATGGGCACTGACTAGAATAAGTCTGTGAGATGCAGGGAAGCTCAGATGATGCTCGCTGAAGCGCTGATGAAAATGAAGGAGCGTGACTCCGCTTGGGCACTGGGCACGGTGTGGTCTCATGTGGCCCCTCCGCATGCCATTTACATAAGAAAGCTGGCTATTTTGGAGAGGAAGCTCTTGGAGCATGTGACTGTAATTGTAGTGCTTTGAGAGATGTTTGAGAGCTCTCATTACTCATGGTCTGGGCCCTGATAGCTACACAAGTGCCTTCGGGTCTGTTGTTACCTTACTGAGCACAGAATTTACTCATCAGGGTTCAAGAGGCCATGGACGCTTATTTCTGAAGTGCTGACAGGAGCTTTTTCCCTCTCTCACAAAGAAAAACTCTTTAAATATTTGTTCTATTTTTTTTTTTTTTTGCATGGGAGATAGCTCTTCTTTAGTGCTGCTTTTTTTTTTCTAATATAATTGGTTGCCCAGACAACATTTTCCAAGCACAGAAAAATTTTTGTTGTCAGTTACTGTGGTGATGGCCAGAAATGGGCTCCTGTGAATGTTGTACCTGATGATGTAGCTGCTGCACACATGGTCTGCTATTTGTCTGCATCCAAAAGCTTTCATGCCTTCCAGCATTGCTCCTGTTTGCAGCACATGCCTAAAATGCCTTCAAATACATGTAAACTCTTACATCTTAAGATCTAAACGCTTCCTCTTAATGTCACAACATGAATACATGTCCTCATCTGAATTGGGGCAGACAGGGGCTGCAGTGCTGGCCCATGAAGTGTCCTCTCTGCCAACTTTTCTTGGGTACAATGTAATTCACGGCAATTTTCTTTAAAGATGTGTAGAACATCCCATTTTTTAAGGTTTTGTGATGAAGTACTTATTTTTGTCAGTTTAACCACTTTGCTTTTAAATTCCTGGAAAAAAGTTAAGCATGCATCACATGCCAAAAGCACCCAGGGCTTGGTTAAGAAGTCATTAAAATCTGCTACTATTTATACTTCTTTATCTCTGGAAAAAAATCCAGTCGGATCCTGCCGTGCAAGGTGCTGGTCAAGCTTCTGACTTGGTAGCAGACCTGATCTTAACTCATGTCTGCTGCCCCTTGCAAGTGTTTGCAAGTATGCAAACCCCCTGTCATTCCTATCTAATTTCCCTGATTAGGATATACTTTCAACTTTGTATATTTCAATTTTTAGCTCCGCTTTTCTTAGTTTCAGCTCCAAGAACAATGGTACCCGAGGGAGTAAATTCTTGTTTATGTGGTTCAGAAATTCATTGAATAAGGGAGGGTGTAATTATAATTAAACTTCTTTATAAATATCAGTTTTCTTTTGGAAAAT
The DNA here is from genome assembly GCA_013400615.1 of Syrrhaptes paradoxus. Lineage (NCBI taxonomy): Eukaryota > Metazoa > Chordata > Aves > Pterocliformes > Pteroclidae > Syrrhaptes > Syrrhaptes paradoxus. The sequence goes on along the minus strand of VZTO01005427.1, from coordinate 2,833 downwards.
CAAAGTATTACTTATCCAATTACAGTACATCTAAAATGTGCATAACCACCAGTGCATTAGCACATTAGCTTTTAAGACTCTGCCTTACAGATTAAATTCTTGTCAACGGTTCAGAGATTTCATTCTTTCAGGAGTTCTGTCAGAGATTTTGATCCCCTGGTGAAAAGAGGATGGTTAGGATAATTTAATGCAGTTAGACTTAGTTGAAGCACTTTTGTTAAGATGCAAATCTAAATGTTTACTTACTGAAGAGGGAGTCTGATAATGGAACCTCTTCTGATGAAAAGGTCTTCCGTTCTTATCTGCTTAGGTCTCTTATCTCTCCATCTCTTGTGGAAGGAGTCTAGCTGGGACTAGATGCCCAGCTTTTAGACAGCACATAAATTGGGTAAGATGGGGCAGCTTGTGTGGCTCATTTCGTTTCAAATTAGGCTAAATCTCTAAAGAGATTTTGGCCCTTTGGGAATTAGGTCTCACTGACTATGAGAGCTGGTCTCTCAACAGCTTTGGATACTTCGGCAGATGGGAATTATTCTCACAAGAAGCTTATGAGCACTGAAAAGTTTGCAAAAAATGTTAGAAAGCCAGTCTCGGGCAATCTGATGTCCTTTTGCAGAAATGATGAGTTATGAACTATGTTCGTGGCTGGCTAGTGTCTTAATCCTACTGAGATTTAAAACTCTTGCTCTGAGTCCCAACCCAACTTCAAGTAAAATTTTCTTGTATTTCCCTGTCATAGGGATTGGACTGGACCCTGGATGTGTGGTTGGTCCCTGTACACCCCACTTCGGTCACTGGTTTTGTTCTCTGTAGTCCTTCTACAAAAGGTCATTTCAGATGTGCCACAAACCCAGTAGAAATTTCAGGTCATATCAAAGCCATGTATTTCTCTTAGCCCTGCACAAGACCAAAGCTTTTAAAGAAGCAACAGGTTTCCATGTTGAATTTTGACTTATTCATTATCCTTTCAGTCAAAAGTTTGAAAATATTCAGTAAGTCTGGAATATCCTTATTAGCAAAAAGCAACTCCAGTTGTTTAGGTAGTAACATGAGTAATAAAGTAAAAATAAAGCATGGGAACTGCTCTCAGCAGGGTTTGCTCAGGCACAAGCTTGTGACAGTGCCATCACTCAGCTTAATTGCCAATGGGGTTTGCTTGTGTGTGGTTGTAGCTGCAATGTGTTCCATGGCGGAGAGCTAAATCTGACTCAGCAACATGAAGGACAGACAACAGGAGGACAAGAAGACACGAGAGCTGCACTGAAACCCTGCGGTCCTTCAGAAACAGCACCAAACTGCAAAGTCGTGGTCAACCAGAACCAGATGAAGTCTGGAGGACTGTTCACAAGAGGGAAAGAAAATGTTTTCATCTCAGGAGTCAGTGGAACAGGGACTCTGGTCTTGTGGTGAAGCTGCTTCATATGCCTCTCAGGCTGTTTGTACCATGAGAAGGATGCTCTTGCACCATCTTTGGCTTCAGGAGAGGGGCTGGATTGGCCCCTTTGTGCATCCAACCATCTTCTCAGTTGTTCATAGAGTCGTAGAATCATAGAATGGCCTGGGTTGAAAAGGACCTTAAAGATCATCTAGTTTCAACCCCCCTGCTGTGGGCAGAGTTGTCAACGACTAGAGCAGGGCCCCATCCAGCATAGTCTTGAATGCCTCCAGGGATGGGGCATCCACAGCTTCTCTGGGCAACCTGTGCCAGTACCTCACCACCCTCTGAGTGAAGAATTTCCACCTAATATCCAACCTAAATCTCCCCTCTCTTAGTTTAAAACCATTCCCTCTCATCCTGTCACTATCAACCCATGTAAGTAGTCGCTCCCCCTCCTGTTTATAGGCGCCTCTCTGTCCATCTTCTTGAGGTTGTACCTTTGAGTCATAAGCAATGGGGCTGGCACCATCTCCCTTTGGTGTCCCTTACAAACTCTTCCCATTAGTCACCTTCCCTCTCAGATTTCGTGGTCATCTTGTACCTGTGCAGCCCACTCCCATTTCCCGTTCTTTACAGGACCTGCCTACATGATGGCGACTGGCAATAAAATAGTTACTAGCTGAACTGCTAGTCCTGGCTTGCACCAGGCCAATTTGCTTGGCCAGTTGAGCTGTGTCCCTGCCCAGTGTAAGCAGGTCCCTGGTTATTTTAAGCCTATTGAGGTCTTTTTATTCCTCCCACATTTACAGCAGCCTGCTGATTTGCCATTCCTATGGGGATCTTCAAAACCATCACCCTTTGTTCAAATGCTTCATTCCTTTTGGCATGAAGCTTGTGGGAAGTCACATAAACCACAGAAAATAGCATTAGACAGAGTTCTTGTGAGACAGCAAAATCTGCTAGCAGTAGCACCATCATGGGAGTATCAGGCTGGTATGAAGAACAGGCACCCTCATGACTTGTACAGTTTGTTCAACAGGCTTAAAGTATCGGAGCAATCCCCACGACTTGAGCTCTTTGCAAGAACATGGATTGCTGGTTTTGGCATCCAGCAGCTGCATTTTTAGGGAGCTAATTAGCAATAGCTATGCTGGGGGTAATGGCATACTGCTCTGAAAGGTTTCCAAATGTACCTGTTCCATAGCTTTTCTTAAAACCTCAACTTGAAACAAGCTTTTTATTTTTTTCTCTTATTAAAACTAAAACATAACAAAACTAAGAAAACCCTAACTGTAAAACAGTGGATCACCTGGCCTGAATGTGGAGTGCCCTGGGAAGCACAACCTTCACATACCTACAGCTGGGATGAGGCACTGGGACCATTACCCGACGTTTTACCTGCCACGTGTTGCCGGCAGGAATGCTGATTTGGTCTGAAACACAGTTCCTGGATGT